>JAGDQP010006398.1:0-13516 GCA_022664845.1 Lepisma saccharinum | reverse complement strand
CCCATCAAATATCTCCAGGACACGCATGAAATATCTCCAGCACACCCATCAAATATCTCCAGGACGCCCATCAAATATCTCTAGGACATCCATCAAATATCTCCAGGACACCCATCAAATATTTCCAGGACACACATCAAATATCTCCAGCACGCTTATCAAATATCCTCAGTACTGATATTATATATCTATGAATATATTCAAAGAAATCTATGAATTATCTCCATAAACCCTATGAAATATCTCAAGGGAACCTGTGAAATGTCTCAAAGAAACCTATGAATTATCTCAAGGAAACCTATGAAATATCTCAAGGAAACCTATGCAATCTCAGCAAAACCTATGAAATCACAAAATACCTATGCAATATCAAAAAACTATGAAATATTTCAAAAATATGATTTATCTCAAGGAAACATATTAAATATCTGAAGGAAACCTAAGAAATAACTAAAGGAATTCTAAGAAATATCTCAAGGAAAATTATGAAGTACCTAATGGAAAATTATAAAATTTCTCAAGGAAACCTGGTAAATATTTCAAAAACCTATCAAATATCTCCAGGACACCCATCAAGTAACTCCAAGACACAGGTCAAATATCTCAGAGACACCCAGCAAATATCTCCAGGACACCCTAAAAATATCTCAAGGACACCAATCAAATATCTCCAGGACACCCATCAAATATCTCCAGGACACCCACCAAATATATCTAGGACACCCATCAAATATCTCCAGGACACCCACCAAATATCACCAGGACACCCATCAAATATCTCCAGGACACCGTTCAAATATTTCCAGGACACTCATTAAAGAAATCCAGAACAAGCATCAAAAATTTCCAGGATAATTATCAAATATCTTTAGGACACATATCAAACATCTCCAGGAAACCTATGAAATTTCTCCAGGAAACCTATGAAATATCTCAAGGAATAATATGAAATAATTCAAGGAAACATATTAAATATATCAAGGAAATTCACCATATATATCATGGAAACCCATCAGATATGTGAAGAAAACCCATCAGATATGTCAGGAATTCCCATCTGATATGTCAAGGAAACCCATCTGATATGTCCGGGAAACCCAACATATATATCAAGGACACCCATCAGATATCTCCAGGACACCCAACAAATATCTCCAGGACTCCCATCAAATATCTCCAAGTCACCCATCACATTCCTCCAGGACACCGATCAACTATCACCTGGACACCCATCAAATATCTCCAGGACACCCATCATATATGTCGAGGACTTATCAAATATCTCCAGGAAACCTATGAAATATCTCAAGGAAATCTATGAAATATCTCAAGGAAACCCATCATATATGTCAAGGACTCATCAAATATCACCAGGAAACCCATCATATATATGTCAAGGAATCTCGTCATATATGCCAAGGAATCTCATAATATATGTCCGCTGTCAGGGAAACCCATCATATATATCAAAGTTTCATCAAAAATATCTCCAGTACACCAATTAAATATCTCCAGGACAACCATCAAATACCTCCAGGCATCCATTAGATATCACCAGGACACCCATCTAATATCTGCAGGACACCGATGAAATATCTCCAGAACACCGATCAATATCTCCAGGACACGCATCAAATATCTCCAGGATACCCAACCAATATCTAAAGGACATCCATCAAATATTTCCAGGATATCCTTCAAATATTTCCGGGGCACACATCAAATATCTCCAGGACAACCACCAAATATCTCCAGGACACCGATTAAATATCTCAAGGACACCGATCAAATATCTCCAGGACACCGATCAAATATCTCGAGTACACGGATCAAATTTATCCAGGACATCCATCATATATGAAAATTAAACTCATTATATATGTCAAGGAAACACATCATCAATGTCAAGGAAACTCATAGATCTCAACGAAACCCATCACATTTGTCAAGGAAACTCACCATATATGTCAAGGAAAAACATCAGATATGTCAAGCACTCATCAAATATCTCGAGAAAACCCATCATATATGTCAAGGAAACTCATCATATATGTCAAGGAATCTCATCATATATGTCAAGGAAACTCATCATATATCAAGGAATCTTATCATAAATGTCAAGGAAACACATCATATATGTGAAGGAAACTCATCATATATATCAAGGAGACTCATGATAGATGTCAAGGAGAATCATAATATTTGTCAAGGATACTCATAATATATGTCAAGGAAACTCATCATAATTATATGAAATGGAAACTCGTCATATGTGTCAAGGAAACACGTCATATATGATATGTCAAGGAAACTCGTCATATATGTCAAGAAAATTCATCATATATGTCAAGAAAATAACTCAAATCCCATAAACACTCATCAAATATCTCTGGGACATCCATCAATTATCTCCAAGACTGTAATCAAATATATCGAGGACACCCATCAAGTATCTACAGGACACCTATGAAGTATCTTATAATAATAATAATAATAATAATAATAATTTTATTAGTCGTTAGACAACTATTTACAGTTGTAATAGACTTCGTCATAAAAATAGTATAATATAAATATAGAATTATATAATAAAAGTTAAGATTATACAATATGTACGTAGTTTAATAATGGTCCCTTAAATAAGTTTCAAATTCACCTACGCTATATAGGCAACTATTTTTAAGCATATTTTTAATATAGCTGTCAAACCTTTTCTGATTCATATCACGAATAAATGACGGTAACAAATTAAAATATTTCACTCCACAGTACCTATAACTATGTTGCGTCTTACTTAGTCTTACATACGGCGTATCCATATTATCTTTCTGTCTTGTATTATAGTCATGGATATCGGTACGTCTTGTAATTTGAGCATAGTTTTCTTTGACATACATTAAACTCTGGTATACAAATATCGATGGTACAGTCATTATTTTATATTCACTATATAATTTTTTACAAGATACTCTATCAGATACACCCTTTATACATCTAACCGCTTTCTTTTGCCATTTAAATACATTTAAAGCCCCTTTAGAATTTCCCCAAAATAAGTTACCATATAGTAGATGGGGATGAAAAAAAGCATAATACGCAGAGATCAATAGGTCTTCTCCTACAGATGTCTTTAACTTTCGGAGCATATATAAAACTCTAGCAAGTTTTTTACACATTTCGTCAGTATGTCTATTCCAATTTAGTTTTGCATCCATATATATACCCAAAAGTTTGACAGATTCAATATTACTATCATTAGCATTTCGTGATTCAAATTGAAATAGAGTGCAACAGTTTTTGCAGCATTCAAGGTTAGTTCATTATGCAAAAACCAACTTGAGGACGCTATTATCATTTCTTCATTCTTTTCTTGTAGTGACTTTGTGTTTTCTGCGTTTGTAATAAAGGTGGTATCATCAGCATACAAAACAGATTTATGTGGTAAACAACTAGGCAAATCATTCATATATACAACAAAGAGAAAAGGACCAAGAACCGAGCCCTGCGGTACTCCAGTTTGTATGATTAATTCTTCTGACTTTACATTCATAATTTTAACAATTTGATGTCTATTAGTGAGATACGATTTAATTAAATTGAGTTCATTACTCTGGATACCATAAAACTGTAATTTTGATGCTAGAATATCATGTGAGACACTATCAAATGCTTTACTTAAATCAACTAGAGTGACACAGGTGTAAGAGCGAGATTCAAACCCTCTTATTATTTCTGAAACAACTGATTCAACTGCTTTTATAGTGGAAAGACCAGTTCTAAATCCATATTGCGACATATTTAAAACATTATTATGTTCAAAGTACCTTGACAACTGCATTTTCATACATTGTTCAATAACTTTAGAAAATATTGGCACGAGAGAAATCGGACGATAATTATTCGGATCGCTTTTATCTCCTTTTTTATGAATAGGTATAGTTATGGTAATTTTAAGACAATCAGGGAAAGTACCTTCAAGGAGTGTCCAATTAACAAGATATGTAACAGGATAGATAATTGTGTGTATTATTTGCTTCAGTATAAAATTTTAAGGACACATATCTAATATCACCAGGAAACCTATGAAATATCTCCAGTAAACCTATAAAATATCTCAAGAAACCATATGAAATTATTAAAGGAAACACATGATATATCTCAAGGAGACTCATGATATATGTCAAGGAAACTCAAGATAAATGTCAAGGAAACTCAACATATATTACAAGAGAAAACATCAGATATGTCAAGAAAACCCAACTGATATATCAAGAAAACCCATCAAATATCTCCAAGACACCCAACAAATATCTCCAGGACATCCAATAAATATCTCCAAAACACAGATCAAATATCTCCAGGACACACATCAAATATCACAACGACAAACATCAAATATCTCCAGGACACCCATCATATATGTCAATGACTCATCCAATATCTCCAGGAAACCTATGAAATATCTCAATTAATCCTATGAAATATCTCAAAGAAACCCATTATATATGTCAAGGAATCTCGTCATATATGTCAAGGAATCTCATAATATATGTCAAGGAAACCCATTTGCTGTCAGGGAAACCCATCATATATATCAAAGTTTCATCAAAAATATTTCCAGTACACCAATTAAATATCTCCAGGACAACCATCAAATACCTCCAGCCATTTATTAAATATCTCCAGGACACCCATCAAATATCTCCAGGATACACAACCAATATCTAAATTACATCCATCAAATATTTCCAGGACATCCATCAAATATTTCAAGGGCACACATCAAATATCACTAGAAACTTATCAAATATTCTCAGGACAAACATCAAATATCTGAAAGAAAGCTATGAAATATCTTAATAAAACCTATGAAATAACTCAAGGGAACCTATGAAATGTATCAAGGAAACCTATCAAATATCTCAAGCAAACCTATAAAATATCCCAAGGAAACCTATGAAATCTAAAAAAAAATTGAAATCTCAAAACAACCATGAAATCTAAAAAAACCTATGAAACATCTCTACAAAACACTCATCCAACATCTCCACAAAACCCAGCAAATATCTCCAGGACACCCATCAAATATCTCCAGGACACCCATCAAATATCTCCAGGACACCGATCAAATATCTCCACCACACCCAACATATATGTCAGGTAATCTCATCATATATGTCAAGGATTCTCATCACATATGTCAAGGAAACCCATCTGATATGTCATTGAAAACATTCATATAAATCAAGGATTCATCAAATATCTCCAGGACACCGATCAAATATCTCCAGGACACCCATCAAATATCTCCAGGAAACCCATCATATATGTCAAGTAATATCATCATATATGTCAAGGAATCTCAACATATATGTCAAGGAATCTCATCACATATGTGAAGGAAACCCATCTGATATGTCATGGAAGCCCATCATATAAATCAGTGATTCAACAAATATCTCAAGGACACCCATCAAATATCTTCAGGACACCCATCAAATATCTCTAGGACATACATCAAATATCACCAGGACACACATCAAATATCTCTAGGACACCCATCAATCATCTCCAGGACACCGATCAAATTTCTCCAGGACACAAAATAAAAATTTCCAGAAAACCCACAAAATATCTCCAGAACAACCACCAAATATCTCCAGGACACCGATCAAATATCTCCAGGACACCGATCAAATATCTCCAGAACACCGATCAATATCTCCAGGACACCCATCAAATATCTCCAGGATACCCAACCAATATCTAAAGAACATCCATCAAATATTTCCAGGACATTCATCAAATATTTCCAGGACATACATCAAATATCACCAGCAAACTTATTAAATATCCTCAGGACAAATATCAAATATATAAAAAAAACCTATGAAATATCTCCATAAAACATATGAAATATCTCAAGGAAACATATGAAATATCTGAAGGAAACCTATGAGAAATCTCAAGGAAAATTATGAAATATCTCAACGAATCCTAAGAAATATCTCATGGAAAATTATGAAATATCTCGAGCAAAATTATCAAATATCTCAAGTAAAATTAAGAAAAAATCAAGGAAAATTATGAAGTATCACATAGAAAATTATAAAATTTCTCAAGGACACTTTGCAAATATCTCAAAAAACCTATCAAATATCTCCAGGCACCCAACAAATATCTCCAGGACACCTATCAAATATCTCCAGGACACCCATCAAATATCCCCATGACACCCATCAAGTATCTCGAGGACATCCATCCAATATCTCGAGGACTCCCATCCAATATCTCCAGCACACTAATCCAATATCTCCACAAAACCCATCAAACCTATCAACAGGACACCCATTAAATATCTCCAGGACACGGATCAAATATCTCAAGAACACAGAACAAATATCTCCAGGACAACCATCAAATATGTCCAGGACACCCATCAAATATCTCCAGGACTCCGATAAAATATCTCGATGATATCCATCAACTATCTAGATGACATCCATCAACTTTCTAAAGGACACCCATCATATATCTCCAGGACACCCATCATATATGTCAGGGAAACTCGTCATATATGTCAAGGAAACTCATCATATAGGTCCTGGAAACTCATCATATATGTCAAGGAAACTCATCATATGTGTCAAGTATTCATCAAATATCTAGACGACACCCATCAAATATCTCCAGTACACCCACAAAATATCTCCAGGACACCAACCAAATATCTCTAGGACAACCATCATATATCTCCAGGACACCCATCAAGTATATCCAGGACACCTATCAAATAACTCCAGGACACCAATCAAATATCTCCAGGACACCAATCAAATATCTCCAGGACATCCATCAAATATATCCAGGACACCCATCAAATATCTCCTGGATACCCACCAAATATCTCCAGGAATCCCATCAAATATCTCCAGTACACCCATCAAATATCTCCAGGACACCGATCAAATATCTTCAAAACACCGATCAAATATCTCAAGAACACACATCAAGAATCACAGAGATACCAACCATATATCTCCAAGACAACGATCATATATGTCAATTAAACTATTCATATATGTCAAGGAAACACATCAAATATGTCAAGGAATCATCAAATATCTCCAGGAAACCCATCATATATGTAAAGCAAACTCATCATATATGTAAAGGAAACTGATGATAAATGTCAAGGAAACTCATATATATCAAGGAAACCAACATGTTTGTCAAGGAAACTCACCATATATATCAAAAAAACACATCAGATATGTCAAGGACTCATCAAAAATCTCCAGGAAACCCATCATATATGTCAAGGAAACTCATCATATATATCAACAAAACTCATCATATTTGTCAAGGAAACTCATAATATATGTCAAGGAAACTCATCATATATGTCAAGGAAACTCATCATATATGTCAAAGAGACTCATCATATATGTCAAGGAGACTCATCATATATGTAAAGGAGACTCATCGTATATGTCAAGGAGACTCATCATATTTGTCAAGGAAACTTATATTATTTGTCAAAGAAACCCATCATATTTGTCAAGGAAACACATCGTATATATGGAGGAAACTCATCATATATGTCAAAGAGACTAATGATATATGTCAAGGACACTCATGATATATGTCAAAGAGACTCATGTTATATATGTCAAGGAGACTCATCATATATGTGAAAGAGACTCATCACATATATCAAGGAGACTTATCATATTTGTCAAGGAGACTCATCATATATGTCAAGGAAACACATCATATATGTCAAGAAATCTCATCATATATGTCAACAAAACTCATAATATATGTCAAGGAAACTAAACATATATCTCAGGGAAACTCATCATATATGTCAAGGAGACTCATGATATATGTCAAGGAGACTCATCACATTGTAAAAGAGACTCATCATATATGTCAAGGAGACTCATCATATTTGTCAAGGAAATATCTGAAATCCCATCAACACCCATCAAATATCTCCGAGACACCCATAAAATATCTCCAAGACATCCACCAAATATCTCCAGGAAACCCATCATATATCTCTAGGACAACCATCAAATATCTCCAGGCCATCCATGAAATATATCGAGGACACTCATCAAGTATCTCGAGGACACTTAAGAAATAACTTTAGGACACATATCATATATCACCAGGAAACCTATGAAATATCTCCAGAATACGTATGAAGAATCTTAAGGAAACCTATGAAATAATTCAAGGAAATCGATGATATATCTCAAGGAAACTCATCATATATGTCCAGGACTCATCAAAGATCTCCAGCAAAACTCATCATATATGTCAAGGAAACTCATCATATATGTCAAGAAAATTCATCATATATGTCAAAGAAACTCATCATATATGCCAAGGAGACTTATCATATATGTAGAGGAGACTCATCATATATGTCAAAGATTCATCAAATATCTCCACGACACCCATCAAATATCTCCAGGACACCCATCCAATCTCACCAGGACACCTATCAAATATCTCCAGGAAGCCCATGATATATTTAAGGACTCATCAAATGTCTCCAGGAAACCTATGAAATATCTCAAGGAAACTCATCATATATGTCAAAAAAATTCATCATATATGTCAAAGAAACTCATCATATATGTCAAGGAGACTCATCATATATGTCAAGGAGACTCATCATATATGTCATGGAAACTCATCATATATGTCATGGAAGTTCATCATATATGTGAAGAAATCTCATAATACATGTCAAGAAAACTCATCATATATGTCAGGGAAACTTATCTGATATGCAAAGGAAATCAAGCGTATATATCAAGAATTCATCAAATATCTCCACGACACCCATAAAATTTCTAAAGGACACCAATCAAATATCTCCAGGACACCCATAAAATTTCTCCTGGACACCAATCAAATATCTCCAGGACACAAATCAAATATATCCAAGGCACCCACCATATATATCCAGGGCACCCACCAAATATCTCCAGGACACCGATACAATATCTCCAGGACACCGATTAAATATCTCCAGGACACCGATGAAAAATCTTGAGGACACCGATAAAATATCTCCAGGACACCCATCATATATGTCAAGGAAACTCATGATATATGTCAGGGAAAGTCATCATATATGTCATGGAAACTCATCTTATAAATCAAGGAAACTCATCATATATGTAAAAAAAACTCATCATATATATCAAGGAAACTTATAATATATGTCAAGGAAACTCATCACATATGTAAAAGATTCATCAAATATCTCCAAGACACCCACCAAATATCTCCAGGACAGCGATCAAATATCTAGAGGACACCTATCAACTATCTCCAGGACACCCATCAAATATGTCCGGGACACCCATCAAATTTCTCCAGGACACACACCATAAATCTCCAGCACACCTAACAATTATCTCCAGGACACCGATCAAATATCTCCACTAAACCGATCAAATATCTCCAGTAAACCGATCATATATCTCGAAAACACCAACCAAATATCTCCAGGACACCGATCAAATATCTCCAGGACACTCATCATATATGCCGAGGAAAATTTTCATATATGTCAAGGAAACTCATCATATATGTCAAGGAAACCCATCATATATATCAAGGAAACTCATCATATATGTCAAGAAAACTCATCATATATGTCCAGGAATATCACCATACAAGTCAAGCATACCCATCTCATATGTCAGGGAAACCCATCATATATATCAAGGATTCATCAAATATCTCAACGACACCTATCAAATATCTCCAGGACACATATCAAATATCTCCAAGACACCCAACAAATATCACCAGGGCACACATCAAATATCTAGAGTACACCCATCAAATATCTCCAGGACACCAATCAAATATCACCAGGGCACACATCAAATATCTCCAGGACACCCATCAAATATCTCCAGTACACAGATCAAATATCTCCAGGACAACGATCAAATTTCTCCACGACACCGATCAAATATATCCAGGACACACATCATATATCCCCAGGACACCCATCATTTATCTCCAGGACACCCACCATATGTGTCAAGGAAACTCATCATATATGTCAAGGTAACTTATCGCATATGTCAAGGAAACCCGTCTGATAAGTCAAAGAAACCCATCATCTATATCAAGGATTCATCAAATAGCACGAGGACACCCATCAAATATCTCCAGGACACCGATCAAAAATCTCCAGGACACCCATCAAATGTGTCAAGGAAACACATCATATAAGTCAAGGATACCCATTTCATATGTCAAGGAAACACATCGCATATGTCAATGAAACCCGTCAGATATGTCAAGGAAACCCATCATCTATATCAAGGATTCATCAAATAGCACCAGGACAATCATCAAATGTCTCCGGGACACCCATCTAATATCTCCAGGACATCCACCAAAACTCTCCAGGACACCGATCAAATATCTTTAGGACACTCATCATATGTGTTAAGGAAACTCATAATATAAGTCAACGATACCCATCTCGTATGTCAGGAAAAACCATCATATATATCAAGGAATCATCAAATATATCAACGACACCTATCAAATATCTCAGGACACACATCAAATATCTCCATTACACCAATCAAATATCTCCAGGATACCGATCAAATATCTCAAGGACACCGATCAAATATCTCCAGGAAACAGATCAAAAAACTCGAGGACACCGATCAAATATCTCCAGGACACCAATCATATATGTCAAGGAAACTGATTATATATGTAAAGTAAACTCATAATATATGTGAAGGAAACTCATCATATATGTCACGGAAAATCATCCTATAAGTCAAGTAAACTCATCATATATGTCAAGGAAACTCATCATATATGTCAAGGAAGCTCATCCTATATGTCAAGGAAACTCATCATACATGTCAAGGATTGATCAAATATCTCCACGACAAACATCAATTATCTCCAAGACACCCATCCAATATCTCCAGGACACTAATCCAATATCTCCAGGACATCCATAAAATATCTCCAGGACAGCCATCAAGTATCTCCAGGACACCTATCAAATATCACCAAAACACCCATCAAATATATCTTGGACACCCATCATATATGTCAAGTACTCATCAAATACCTCCAGGAAACCTATGAAATATCTCAAGGAAACTTATCATACATGTCAAGGATTCATAAAGATTTTCCAGGAAACTCACCATATATGTCAAGGAAACTCATCATATATGTCAAGGAATCTCATCATATATGTCAAGGATGTCCATCTTATATGTCAGGGAAACACAACATATATGTAAAGAATTCATCAAATATCTCCACAACACCCATCAAATATCTCCTGGACACCCATCAAATATCTCCAGGACAACCATCAAATAACTCCAGGACAACTATCAAATATCAACAGCACACTAATTAAATATTTCCAGGACACCTATCAAATATCACCAGGACACCCATCAAATATATCCAGCACACCGATCAAATATCTCCATTACACCTATCAAATATTTTTAATACAGATATCGAACATCTACGAGAAACCTATGAAATATTTCCAGGAAACCTATGAATTATCTTAAGGAAACCTATGAAATAAATCAAGGAAACACATGAAACATCTCAATTAAACTCATCATATATGGCAAAGAAACTCAAGATAATTCTCAAGGAAACTCAACATTTATGTCAAGCGAACCCATCAGATATGTCAAGAAAACCCAAATCATATGTAAAGAAAACCCACCTGATGTCAGGGAAAACCACCGTATATATCAAGGACACCCATCAAAAAACTCCAGGACACTCATCAAAAATCACCACGCCACACATCAAATATCTGCAGGACGCCCATCATATATGTCAATGACTCATGAAATATCTCCAGGAAACATATGAAATATCTCAATTAAAGCTATTAATTATCTCAAAGAACCAAATCATATATGTCAATAACTCATCAAATATCTTCAAGGAATCTTATCATATATGTCATGGAATCGCATCATATATGTCAAGGAATCTCATAATATATGTCAAGGAAAACCATCTGATGTCAGGGAAACCCATCATACATATCAAGGATTCATCAAATATCTCCAAGACACCCACCAAATATATCTAGGACACACATCAAATATCTCCAGCACACCAATCAAATATCTCTCAGGATAACCATCAAATATCTCCAGGACATCCATCAAATATCACCAGGACACCCATCAAATATCTCCAGGATACCGATCAGATATCTCCAGAACACCGATCAAATATTTCCAGGACACCTTTCAAATATCTAAAGGACACCCATCAAATATATCCAGGACACCCATCAAATACCTCCAGGATAACCATCAAATATCTCCAGGACATCTATCAAATATTTCAAGGACGTCCGTCAAATATTTCCAAGACACACATCAAATATAACCAGCAAAAGTATCAAATATCCTCCGGACAGATATCAAATAGCTCAAAGAAACCTATGATATATCTCCATAAAACCTATGAAATAACTCAATGGAACCTATGAAATGTCTCCAGGATACATATGAAATATCTCAAACAAACTTATGAAATATCTGAAGGAAACCTATGAAATCTCAAAAAACCTATAAAATCTTATTAAGCCTATGAAATCTAAAAAAAACTATGAAATATTTCAAAAATATGAAATATGAAATATCTCCATAAAACCTATGAAATAATTCAAAGGAACCTATGCAATGTGTCCAGGATACCTATGAAATATCTCAACGAATCCTAAGACATATCTGAACGAATACCTAAGAAATAACTCATGGAAACCTAAGAAATATCTCAAGGAAACCTAAGAAATATCTCATGGAAACCTAAGATATATCTCAAGGAAAATTATGAAATATCTCAAGCAAAATTATGAAATATCTCAAGGAAAATTATGAAGTATCACATAGAAAATTATGAAATTCCTGAAGGACACCTCGCAAATATCTAAAAAAAAACTATCAAAAATCTAAAGGACACCCAACAAATATCTCCAGGACACCCATCAAATATCTCCAGGACACCCATAAAATATCCCCAGGACACCCATCAAATATCACCAGGACACCCATCAAATATCTCGAGGACACCCATCCAATATCTAGAGGACACCAATCCAATATCTCCAGGACATCCACCATGTATGTCATGTAATCTCATCATATATGTCAGGGAAACACATCATATATATGAAGATATCTCATGATATATCTAAGGCAAACACATCATATATGTCAAGGAAGCTCATCATATATGTCATGGAAACTCATCATATATGTCAAGGAAACATCTCATATGTGTCAAGGAAACTCATCATATATGTCCAGGAAACTCACAATATAAGTCAATAATACCCATCTCATATGTTGGAGAAACTCATCATATATATCAAGAATTCATCAAATATCTCAACAACAAATATCAAATATCTCCAGGACACTTATCAAATATCTCCAGGACACCCATC
>JAGDQP010006397.1:0-72560 GCA_022664845.1 Lepisma saccharinum | reverse complement strand
CGCTGAGACACATCTTCACTAGTTGGACCAATTTTTTCGGAATTCCAAATCGTATCAGGCCCTCTTAATACGCAATGAAAACATTGTTGCAAACTGTCACAACATATTAAACTGTCAAGATATTATTGTCATGGAATTATTCACGCCAGGATTCTTTATGATGGCGAGAATACTATCAGGTCATGATTGTCCCTCTCAGTAAACACTCGTAAGGACAGAGGGACAAGTGCCCCGAGGTTAAAGTCCAGAGATTCTGCCAGAACCCACCAAAATGGGAGTTCTCAAGCATTATTTGTTTATGGTAAAAATAAATAGAAACCCTAAAATTCTACTTACAGCTTCCCAATTTTGGGTTCATACTCCCCAAACTTAAAATTCTGGTCGAATCCCTGTACTAGGCCAGACATATTTTATTATTTATTTTACATGATTGAAAACATCCAAGAATAAAATTGCGGCGAACTGATAGAGATAAACCCCTACAGCATCTACGAAAAGCTGCGCCTGAAGCGGACACAGTCGTTTGTCTTGTACCTCTGCCACCGGCCAAATCTAACGCATTAATATCGGAAAGGCGCACCCCAAATGCTCCCAACCGGTTGTGCATATGGGCAAATACCCTTTTGCATTTCCCTAGATCCGGGCTCTGGTCCTCCCATTTCTTTCTTACGTTTAATCAGGCATGTATCTATAAGTTCGTTTTGGAAGGGTACCACGGGCTTTCGATGGAGATCCACGGTGTCTGGGCATGGTGTATATACGGAGTGTATGTGAGCTACACCGACAAACCTCTGGAAGTGATTCCTCACATCAAAATAAGACGAAAGTTCCTCTGACAGATTTCTGAAACGTGCATTGTTTCGGAGCTACAGGTTACCGAAAGCGTGGGGAAATTAACTTTAGAGTTTTATATTGTTATCACCACGAACAGTAAGCTGATGCGGCATAGTATCGTCAAAAACTTTAAACTTTCTCGGTTTGAAAATGCATATTTCAAAATTCCGCAATGAGCATGTAAGGGATTCCCCAAAGTAAGTAGAGGATTTCGTAAAATTTCTGAAGATAAGGTAGGTCAAAATGAGCATGAATTAAACTACTTCCCGTGTAAGTAAAGATGATATACGTCATTCATAGCATCCAATTGGGCAATGATACTCAATTTCTTTGATAACAAATAAATAAAATATTATTTGAAATCATGCAATTACTCCTACTTATTATGCAACCACGCATTTAAAATAAAATCGTTCGGTATATGGAATCTACTTGAGATATCGACTTGGCGCAAACGATTTATTATTTCCTGATGGAATACCGTCCCATTCATGCTTATTTCAAGCCATCTTTACTTCAGAGAATTTCTGGAAATCTCCTAATTCCTTTGGGAAATCCCTTAGGCTCATTGCGAAATGTTGAAATATGCATTTTCTGATAGTGTAAATTTAAGGTCTTTGACGGTACCATGCCGCATCAGCTCTACTGTTCGTACTGATAGAAATACGAAGCTGTAAAGTTCATTTTTCCAAGTTTTCGGCAGCCTGTAGCTCCGGAACTATGCACATTTCCTAAATTTGTCAGAGGAATTTTATTTGTTTTGATGTGAGGAATCACCTCCAGAAGTTTGTCTGTGTAGTTCATAAACACCCTGAATATAATCACGCTTAAAATATTATACTAATTTCGCATGAAACTAAATTACACTTCCCCCTCACCGCCATACCCACCGCTTTATACATTCCTGATTTAATTGTTTTATATACTGTTCAATCTCCACCAGTTAGTTCAAGCTCAGATAATTACATACGATCGTTTTCTAACAGTGATAGTATGATCTAAATTACCTTAATCTATCACTCTACTGCACACATAACAGGATACAAGTAAATAAGTTAGTCT
Organism: Lepisma saccharinum; assembly: GCA_022664845.1. Classification (NCBI taxonomy): domain Eukaryota; kingdom Metazoa; phylum Arthropoda; class Insecta; order Zygentoma; family Lepismatidae; genus Lepisma; species Lepisma saccharinum. Next base: position 70,664 of record JAGDQP010006397.1, on the reverse strand, counting down.
AAAATGGTGTTTTACATTGCTTTTTCACAGTCGGGAATAAATAACTCTTATTTAGATATACGTTTTCTTTTAAACTGCTATTTTTAATTGCTATTGTTATCATATTTGCGTATAGCATAGCAACTATTGCTATCGCTGTTACGGAATAATAGCAATTTTGCCCATTCCTAACGGGAAATTTCTGTCAGTTGGTATAAGGAAAAAATATGCATTTTTTACTTGCTTGTAGCTTTAGTGTTCATTGTGCATACATTTCTTGTAAGTACTATTCATTCATTTTATTGCGTGTTTCTTCATTTATATGGTCGGTTTTTCCGTACTTACAACTGAGAATTCATTTTTTCCATCAGTTGGAAGAAGGAAATAAATCCACCAACTTTTTTTAATTATACAGGAAAAAATACAATACCTGGAAACTGTCTGAGCAATACACAAGGATCAGAATACCGTTCTGAATAGTCTGTAAAATATGGGTTCCTTTCAGTAAATACAAAAATGTTATACAGTTTTTGTTAATTTCCCACAAAATAGATTTTTTGGATTTATTTCCTTCTTTCAACTACCGATTCAATTATTCCTTTCATAAAAATGTATTTCGACTGACCATCACCTGTACACTGTTAAAAGGTTTCGCTCAATTGCCTCAAAAAAATCAGGAAACTGGGTTGAATGGAACGTCACTAAACAAATATCATAAACCTTTCAGTTTCAGAAATATTCAAGCAAAGACGCAGCAGTAATGGACACTTTTCACCGTTATAATTTTTAGCTCAAATACAGTTCAAATTTATTGATCAAATGAGTGTGTTACACGTTCTCCATGCTTTCTTGTAGTGATTTCTAACCATTACTTTCATTAACATACACATTTTGTCTAACCTTGCTTTTGTACCAGTGATGGACACGGAGAAACCTATATGTTCCAGCAATGAACATGCTGTTTAGCTCAAAATAATTTAAATAATCATTCCTGATGTTTCAAATATAAGTACTAAACAAGATTATATGTTTAATGCTGTTCTTTGATTATTTGATTGTTTCATGAAACTCCATTGAGTAATCATTCTAGCGGTCCTGGTTTCGAAACCAAGGTTCGACCATCCTTACTGAGGTTTTAATAGGATTTCTCCTCAGTCATACCAGACAAATACCCTGATCCACCTTCAACTTAGACTTGTCTGACTTCATCCCGCATCCTTTCCTCTATCCTATTCCGGTCTGAGCCATAGATTACTTGTGGTCATAAAAATGCAAATTCTATAAATTGTAATGAGTAGTATCCAATAGTAAAACAAGTTTCATTAATGCGCATCTCTGCGTCCATCACTGAAAGAAATGGGACCAAAAATTTCCTGAGTAACTTATGGTCATGAAGAGTAAATAATCATTCCCAAGCTTAAATGGTTATTACGACACAAGAGCAGAATTATAATTTTGCCCTCGAAACGTCTGAGAGTTTAGCGCGCTGGCTTTCTGCACACTTGATCATGAGTTCAATTTCTGCTTAGGTCTATTGAACGGAATGGTTTGGATCCCACTTTGGCATATACTGTTAAGTCTAATCCTCAGAAGCTCACCAGGTAGCTTAGAAGTTAATAACAACTCAATCAATCAAGGATTTTGATTTCAACACAGTAATGAACAGTGATAGTCCAAAACTGGACAAAAACTGACTTTGCCGTATCGGTAATAAACACCCCCTGCTTTTCATAACAAATTAAGTTATAGTTGTTTTAGCTATTTATATTCCTCAAACAAAAACATTCCGTGATACATAATAGTGCAGACCAACAAAAGTATTCGTTATTGTAATTCCATGAATAGAAAACGAAAGCTCTTACCTACTTAGTTAACAGAATCATGGAAGAGTAGATGTGACCATGAAGAACATTATGTCAGAAATATGAGATGAAACCAATGACAAGTGAATCATATTCAGTAACATGAGAACATACTATATTAAATTTTGTCATGTAGGTGAGATGATTCCTGCCCTTAAGAAAAACTGATTTCACGACATTTCTCTTTAAGTGTCCATTACTGGTACACTGTCCATTACTGGTGCGTTTACCTTACTTAGAAGAAATTTTCTCTGCTACTATGCAGGTTCACAAGATGAATATCAATAATACTCGCAAGGTGAACCTGGATAATAATATAGAAAATTTTTAATTATTCTTTGCTTTAATTCTTTTGGAAACTGAAAGGTTTCTGATTTTTGTTAGCCAGTTCCAGACAACTGGATGAAATTTTTTAACAGTTATCTTTTGACAGTTCCATCGTAATAGCATCTCTATTCACAATGTGATCGTATAATCGTAAATGTTTTGTTGTATGTATGGTTTGGGGACAAAGATCGCTCCGTACAACTGGGTAGACAGTAAATAGATGGGGCTCGAACTCTAATCAGGTTAACAATGTTAAGATTTTTTTCTGGAATTTCCCTCCGTCAGATCTTTTTCAGGATCACATTTACCTGTACAATCACGTAAAAAGGTATTTCAGAAACATTGTATTTTAATTCTTATTTAACTAATATTTATGGACCAGACCAGTAGCTATGGTTAACTCCGTCTCACATCATTACTCACACATGTGAAAGGCTCAGGCATAGCTGCCAGCCAGTCTGATTCATAAATATTAGTTAAATAAGAATTGAAATGCAACGTTCACAGAATACATTTTTTTACGTGATTGCACCATAGACATGCGTCGCTTCCCTAATGTTGCTCTCCGGAGAAGAACGCCATTTCTCATATCAGACTGCCAAGATGGCCTTAGGTCACTACGAGTAACATTTTTTCTGTAAGTAAAGTGTAGGTAATCTTAGGATATAATCATAAACCATTATGAAAGCAACTTTGTTCTTCTGATCTTAGAGAAAAGGAGAATTATTAATTAAAGTTTATATTGTATTTCTTTCCCAAATATGTAATAATAAAGTTGATTCTATAGACTTAATCACAGCTATTAGGATTAAAATTCCCTAACTTATGTTTATGTCTCCTAATGGCGAACTTGTGCTACCTATAATAAGTACCTACAAACAGATAACGAGATAGATATCAACAATGTGATAAAAACAGACATACACTCTAGACTGATTCAATGTGAGACAATAAACTAAATGAATTTCTATCTTGCGGAGGTAAAGTCACCATATTTCGTATGGTTTCCTATTTCGGACAGCTCAGTTTCTAGGCTGCAGAGTGCTACCCTCAAGTACAAGTCAGCTTCACAAGAAGCTATTACAACCCTTGTTGGTCGTCGTAGTGTGTTATTGTTTGGGGCATTCTTACGTGTCTGTGCTTTTTTATTTGATTTTGATTGTTTTAGAAGTTTTTCGTCCTTCTACAGTTGTGTATGTCAGAAGGGAATGGTAAGTCAACTGGGTCCTTATGTGTTGGGCTTAGATAGGATACAATCAACTAGTTATATGAGCGTTTGCTTTCTTTATAATCGACGACTTAGAAGTAAAGTGACGTTTAGAAAGATAAAATGTGTTGAGGTTGCCAAATTAAAAATACTAGAAATAATGAAATTTTTTCTTTTGATTTTTTTTTTCTTTTACATTTTGAGGCATTTATGCATTTATCCTTACTTGAACATATGCACTGAACAATTGTTTGTTATTTTGAAGAAACTGCTAGTTTTCATCAATATTCAGTTACCAAGCTGAAATTTCATTCTTGGGCTACTTACTTATTATCTCATGTTTCTGTTTATGTGTTAAGTACTTTACAAAAATAGTCCTTGCTTCATTTTCTTGTTTCCTTGTACTTAGATTTTTAATAAAACATTTAATATTTTAGTAGTAGTATATTTCAAAGTCTTCATTCCCTATTCGAAATTAGAACTCACTGATATCTGGAATTAGGAAACCTTCTCAACCATGTTATGAAACACATTTCATCTAAAAATTGAATAGTTAAATTTTCACTTACGTATTTTCACGTTAGTACCTACATATTAGTTTCAAGCACAACTTAAATTTGGACGAAAGTACATGAAAGACAGTAGATATGAACTTCGAAAACTGTAAGAGTATAAAAATTTTATATCATAGAGTATGTCTTCAACTAGGTTAGAAAAAGGTATCCGATACATGGCACTTTTCCCCTAATATCTTTCTTTTGTTCTATGTGATTGGGTGCATATCTTTTATTTAGTGTATCTTTAGAAAACTGTATTAATGTCCTTGTTTTCTTCGATGTTATTGCATTTATAATATTCTTTTATTTTGTATGTGCATAATTTGTATTATTGCAATGGAAGACTAATTAGTAATTAGGTATTAGCCTGTTGTTTTCCGAATAAATAAACATATGAATAGAATGCATCAAAAAAATCAAACCATCACTTAAAATGTGCTGGGCTCGTAATTCAAAAAAGTTTGAGATCTTTTCCATGTCATCTTAACTGAGTGATCCTCTAATTAGCCATTACTCACGCTCAAATATTTAAAAGATATTTTGATTTAAGGCATGGATCGCTTTCTTCGTTATTTTTTCCATTTCCAACTCATCAACTCTAACAAACAAACATACTGATGGGGCAGAAAAGAATTACACATTTTTTCTTCCATCATAATTAGAATGTCAAAGTATGTGAGCATGCAAATTTTGGTTACTCGAGCGCAACTACTTTGGGAGATTTTGGGTATTTAAAATTCAAATTCTGTCTGTAGGAAGTGACCAAAAAGTGTGGAAATACTCTTACGTTCTTAAATTGCTGAAGGAAATGGAAAACAAATACATAGAAATGGGTACTTGGCGGAAGGCGCTAGCTGTTGGAGGCTTCTTCATGGCCGTCATCTTGAAGTCCGCCATATTGAATATCGACTGATTTTATTAAATGAAAAAGGGGGGTCGTGTAATATGTCACGAGAAATACGCAGTTGTGCCGTAAATTTATTATTATGATAGAGAAAGGTATGTGGCACTAGGATGGGGTAACGATGCAGTAGCTTGAAAACACCCATTTTATTTTGAAATAACGGAAGAAATGAAACCCAAATGAAATCCATATCGATAGGGCACGATATCCAGGAACAATTAGCATGCATTTGGGTTTCATTTCCTTCGTTATTCCGAAACAAAATTAGCGTTTTTAGGCTACTGCATCATTACTCCATACTTTCGCCACATACCTTTATCTCTCGCAATAGTAAATTTACAGCAGAACTGACTTCAGAAACGGACTTACCACATATTTCTAGCCCAGAATAACATATTACACGACCCCATTCCATTTAAAAAAATTAATCGATATTCAATATGGCGGCCATGAAGAAAATATCCTTCAACAGCTAGCGCCTTCCACCAAGTACCCATGTCTGTGTATTTGTTTTCCATTTCTTTCAGTAATTTAAGGACATAAGAGTATTTCCACGCTTTTTGGTCACTTTCTACAGACAGAATTTGAATTTTAAATCCTCGATATCTCCCAAAGTAATTGCGCTGGGTTGGCCAAAATTTACATGCGCACATACTTTTACATTCTAATCATGACTAAAAAGAGCATTTTTTAAATTCTTTTCTGTACCATCAGCACGGTCTATATAAAGATAGCCTATAGTCTAAATTATACAATACATGAAGTGTCATCTTTTTAAAGAAAAATGTTCATAAACTTTTTTCTGATCTGAAATTGTAATGTGAAATAACGGACTTGAATAAATACAATGGGAGACCGTGTAACATTTGGTTCACAGCTTTGAAAAAATCAATGCCTGAGCAATTTGTGTAACCCTTGTAGTTGAACTTCAAACACTGTTCACTAATGACCTCTTTTTGATTCTAAATGGCATATAGTTGAGCAAACAAAGGGGAAAAAATACATCTAGAAAACCGTGAATATCAAAGAAGAACTGTCAGTTATATTGTCCTACTTTTCAGTGGTGTCATATATATAATTTGCGTGAGAGGAAATCATGGTACAATTTACGAGAGAAAAATGATATTAAGGGTGGTAAGTAATCGTGTGGGATACTTATGCGTATGAGAAACGAGATGAATTAAACTAGCTTTCCCTGGAGAGTTACGTAATAGGATAAGATAACATGAATTTTATGAGCGGTAACAGCAAGAGAGTTACATAATGTTTCAAATTATGTGTTTAATTGTTTTCCTACATGAAAGCTGAAAACACTAGAGCAGTAAATCGCTTTTTCAACATAAATGTACTATATATGAGCTCCTGCGTAGCCTAGTCGGTAGCGCGCTCGACTTCAGAGCGAGCGGTCCCGGATTCGATTCCCGGTGGGGGGTTAAAAATTTCGGTGTTGACCCAGCATCGTGAGGACAATTAAAGAGCTGGTGTGAATAAAAGACAGTGGCGATCACAGTGAGAGTTTCGGCTCTCCTCTCCCAATCCGTCTGGTCAGCGTGGGAGTAGTAGACCAACTCCCACGGATTGAATATGGCTGTGATTTATTATAGTATATATATATATATACTATTTACCACGCTATACTATATCGGGTAATTCTAATGTATCTACTCTGTAGGGGGGGGGTGTAAATTGCAATTCCTGGTTATAGTATAGTCTGGTTAATACTGTTACCTAAAAACCATAAACCGCACTCCGTGATATAGTGGATGGGGAAGTGAAGCTTGAATCGGCATTATAGTAGCATGCAGTCTCGAGTTCTGCAGAAGATCATTTCTGCCTGAATTTTTTTCAGGATTTTCCGCAATTTAACCAGGATTGTAGCTAAACCACCTCCATTGATCCTTATCCCGCAAGTGTGACCGTCGAGGGACATCATCCCTTAGACTTATGACTGCATTGTGTCCTAGATACTTTTAAGACACACAGTGTGTAGAAGTAGAAGTATAAAGAAAGAAAAGATAAATTATAAATTTTCAGTTCGATTTTTCTGATCAGATCTCAACGGTTTGCCTCACGACGGAAATTATTTTAGATACAAACGCAAAACACTGCCAACTGATGCAGTCGAAAAGTACTATAAGTTGACTGTGTATATCAGCTCGTTATTTCAATTGTAAATGCAATTTTCATACCAAAAACAACAAAATAATATCTAGAAGTATAAAAGTAGTTAAGAGTTTGAACGAAGATGATTTTATACCAAGGTTTTCTAGGTTTTTTTGGTATAAAAATATACGGTAGACGACGGCAATTTTGCCATGCTAAAGTTTATTTTTCTTTATGCAAAAGTCGTTTGCATCAAAATGGCGCGCACGTATGCGATAGAGTGATTATTTGTTTATTGAAAAAAATATGAAGACTTGAATACAGTTATCTGTTGGTGACGAGAAAGAAAAGGAAATCCTTGCAAAAGGCAAAATTGTCAATACCAGGCACCCAAATTCGCCAGTCTGGTTTGGAAATTGTTTGTATATGTAAAATAGGAACATGTTGTGTATTCTTACTTTAACATTGATTATGAACTGGAAATAGTTATTTGAGCAGTTACTTCTGAAATATTTCAGTTACAAATTAATTTTTGCTTGCATGAATTGTATGGGTGGATTAAGAAGGGTAGGGGGGGGGGGCAATTACTTTAAAAGCGATAGTTTAGAATGAAACATTTAAAGTCATTCTGAAATGAATGGAGGGCATAAATCCGCCCATTGGCAGAAGATATTGAAATCATTGAAGAGAAGAAAACATTGCTCATAAAAAAAAATACTGCAGAGGAAAATGTTGAAAATCGTATTATCTAGGTATATATTTCTCAAAATTATGTCGTACAAAATTACAAACGTTATATAGGAAATCCTTATGGCGTATTGCAATGGACAAAAGTTTTGTTGGATGTCTATACCTGATTGATTTTATTTCGAAAATAAATATATTTTATCATCATATGAATTTGTTGACTTACAGATGCACAATTACATGACGCACTTTCAAGGAAATTATTGTCTTGATATGTAACTAAACGAGGGTGATACTTTCAATTATAATTTTTCGTCAACAACAAAAAATGTAATTCCAAAAATCTACCAAGACTTATCTCGGAGAGTGATATTTTTGTAACGCAATGCGAACTATTACAATAATTGCAATTTTAGTGAGTAGATGTCACACACAAGAAGGATATCTTTGTGAGTTTGGGAAATAATCTTTAAAGACATGCGACAATACTTTTGTCCATAGCTGTACAATGTATCAATTGCAATAGACCTTTTAAGTCGTCTTACTGAAATTTCTACTCATTTTTGGAAATTAATATTTCTTTAATTTTGTGCTTTAATTTGTATACACATCAGTAAATGATACCTTACCTAACACCTCGTACTTTACGAATGAACAAATTGTAATTAAAACTAATGAAATTAAAGTTTAGAAATGGTGAGAATATAATGAACTAATTCAATTTTTAAAGTAACGTTTTAATAGAAAAAGCATTAATAATGTTTTATTATAACGATTCTGAATAACAACTTGTAACAATAAAGGCTTAATTAAAATATATTTAGATGTTAATACACTTCATATAATCGGGAAGGGTAAGCCATAGTGCTGTTACCGCCCATAAAATTCATTTTATCTTATCTAACTTCAAATAAATTCTTTGTGTGTTGCTACATGCTAATAATTTACCCAAAAAATTGTGCCTGTCGTTACAAGGAGTAGAATCTGGATATCCATGTCACGACAACGGCCATTTTTTCTGTGTATTTTCACAATACATTTTATTACGACAGTGCGGTCTTGTATCCATCTTAAATAAAGAAAAATAAAGCTTTCTGACAAGGCTGATTATACTTTAATAACAAAAAGAAACTGAAGTGTAACAGTTTCGAAAGTATACCAACTCCTTCTTGAGATCCCACTCTAGGTAGCGATGAGTGTCTTCTAGTTTAGTTGTCTCTTCAAATCATGAATAACGAAAATGAAATAAAAAAGGAAATTGTGGTAGAATCTGAAAGACAGGAACAAATTATTTTAAAAAGGTATTTAAAAAACACTTCCTTGTCTTTATTTTCCTATAATGACTTTTGACGTCAATACATTATGATACGTTCAATTATTATTCAGTGTACGTCTGTGTACAATCATCATCAATATCTAGTGTTGAAAGTTGGCGATCCATCACTAAAGTACATTTCACCATTCGTTTTTTCTGATCAGTCTTTTGCTTTTCGGAGTGGTGGTCCAACATCCGTTTCGCTAGTTCTACCACCTAGTCTTTACGATCGTTTCGAGGATCTTCCACGCGACAACCACCTACCTACTTTTCCCAGGCTGTCAACTATATATGTAGCCTAGTCGGTAGCGCGCTCGACTTCTATGCGAGCGGTCCCGGGTTCGATTCCCGGTGGGGGCTCAAAAATTTCGGTGTTGACCCAGCATCGTGACGACAATTGGGGAGCTGCTGTGAATAAAAGACAGTGGCGAACACAGTGAGAGCTTCGGCTCTCCTCTCCCAACCCGTCTGGTCAGCGTGGGAGCAGTAGACCAACTCCTCCCTTCGGGGAGAGGCCTCATCCACTAGTGGATTGAATATGGCTGTGATTTATTATATATATATATGTGTGTGTGTGTGTGTGTGTGTGTGTGTGTGTGTGTGTGTGTTTGTTTGTAGAATATATCATATGTATGTTGAACACCGGAACTAGGAAACTAATCTGTCGTATACAATAAATAAATAGGTTTTGTACGTGTCATATGAATAACAGTCTTTTCCGCACATTCTGTTCCTTTAGTATCTAGCTGTTAGTTGTTCTATCCATCCATATTTTCTTGTCACACCCCTGTTTGCCCATATGCATCAATTCTTCATTCCGCGGCCTTACACATTTCAGCACCATAAAAGGAAAGTGGAAACATCAATGTCCTTAGCAGGCTTAATTTAATTAATACCGCATCCTACCAGATCACGGTCAGGTTTTTTTATGTAGCTTCTCTTTCTAACATTCGACTTTTTCTTCTGAAGAATAACCATATATACCAACCACCGATTGCAGACAGATGAAGGATTCTAACAGTAAGTCTCTTGGTGACGACTCCGCTTGTTTTATTATCTCGATCTTGGTCTTTTCATATAAAATTGATAATCCCAACATTTTGTTTCTTTATTGACTTCATCTAGTAGTTCGTTAGACTCGGTTCCAGTGTTCAAACTCTGCGGGCTTCAAACTCCTGTCTTGATTTTCTTAAATTTTGGCCAGCCCACTTTAAATGTTTTCTATTTCGGTTTAAGTTGAAAGTTCACTTATTTCCTCCTCAGGCCCTGAGTAACTTCCTTCATTACTGGTTTTACTTAATTTAACATCCATTTTTATAATACTTTTAATCAGATCAAACCCTTGCGAAATTAACTATCTTCCTAAAACTCACATTATGATTATTTATGCGAATTAACACATAAACAGACGATAGAAAAGGATACGCTCATTTGCAAAATACATTTCAGCAATCTTTAAGGCATTAGTAGTTTCAATGTGCTGAGTAATTTTTACATTGAAGGTTGATGAAGAGTTACGTCTAAAATTGAATTTTTCAGTGCGCTGAATTGTACTTAAATTTTAGTATGATGTGATATCATGTCCATGGAAACATTTTCTTTATTGAAATAACTGAAAAAGTAAATAACTGAAATTCTTGAAACAATAGAAAATAGCAGGTTGCTTTCGTCCCTTTAAGTTATATAAGATATATAAAACAATAATAGTTGTGAGTCGGACGTCACCAGAAATTTTCCCAAGGGGTCAATATAAAAGAACATTATATCTGGTGTAGTAAAAAGTAATCCATTATTTTTGCATGCCATGGAAGGCTTGACTTACCATAGTTAGAATGATCCGATTTAGGTCACATATGCGCCGTTTTGTTCGATAACGTGTTGCCATTTGGAAGGAAATATCATGATGCCTCTCTCTCTCTCTCATATAAGTTCATGTATAATAATTTCAAATTCTTTGGCTGGCGCAGATATTATGGTAATTGGGCGATAATTTTTAATATCATTACTCGTGCCACTACTTTTAGGAATTCCATTTGTCAGAGAATTCGCAGGTTGCTAGCGATTTATTGAAAATCGCTTGCAGTGGATATTTTAGTATTCCAGAACAGCCTCTGATATAAAAGATGGGACTTTGTCAGCCCCTAAAGATGTCCGAGGTTTCATTTTTTAATAGCTTTTTCTACGTCCTTCAGTTCAATGTGTTCGAGAAATAATTTATGTAAAATTTCAGAACAATTGTGTTCAGTTAAAGTATCAAGGTTATATTTTGACATATTGTAGGCTACTTGAAAATGTTTCATGAATGCATTCGCAATACCTGTTTCTTCACTTAATTGTTGTCCCTCGTAATTTAGCACATTGCATTCTGGGTTTTGTCTTTTATTTTTTATGAATGTCCAAATTGCTTTGGGTTCAGTTAAAATGTCAGTTTCACAATTGCGCAAATAAGTTCTATAGGCTGCAGATATTTCATTTTCGGAGACAGTACGTAATTCTTTAAATTTATTATAGTGATAACTAACATCTCCGATTGCTTGTTTCCATTTTCTACGGTGATATGTCTTTTTCTTGATTAGTTTAATTAAGTAATTTGAAACCCAAATAGGGTACTTCAGTTTAGGTCTTTTTCGTGGTATACATTTATCGAAAATGGCATATAATGTATTATAGAAAGAGTCAACAGCATCATCGACATTTAAGCTATCCGATACACTTTCCCAAATCGCTGATAGAATGTCACTATTCAATTGCTCGTAATTGGCTTTGGAAAAGTTGTAATCAATTATATGTGAATTTGCTATATTTTTGATCCACTTGGTGTACATAAATTCAGCTAATAATGCAGGATGATGAACATCCTCCGGAACGATCGAGTCATGTTGATGCGTTACAACAATACTGTGAAAGTTAGAAAGCACTAAATCTAACGTTTTACCACATATGCTTTTAACATTGTTGAAAGATTTTAAATTGTAAAAATTCATCAAATTATATAATTCACGGCAGGTTGTTGTTGAGTTAAGAAAATCGAAATCAGTTCCTCTCAATTCAGAAATATTGTAATCGCCTATTAGGAGAATGCTGCTTTCTGGTGGTAACACACTATATATAGCCATGCGTCATTGCTTGAAAACAGGTATCCTAAATTTTATTATTTTGAACTTGGGAGAGGCTGTCATTATTGGGTCGTATAGCGGTGATTTACAGTATAAACATGAGCAGTTTTATGTCAAACGCGTGGAAGAAGCCAGAATATGAAACTGAACAGAAACATGAAGCATAATTTGTTATTGATGAGAAATTTGAGATTCTGGGCTATGCCGACTTAAGTTACTGACCTTCAAATATCTCGACTAAAAAAAATAGCTTCAAAATGAAATAGTTCATTTCATTAATGTTAATGTTAGATAAGTCGATTTTCAAAATTTCAGTGCTTTTATTGATTTGTTCGGTATTTTTAAAAATTAGAAATTGAAAATTGATTTTCTAGAGGAACTGCTTCAAGTTCATAAAACAGAGTACGTTCACAAGAAATAAAACTTACATAATAGTACAATAATAGCATTGATGTTTTTACTTTCGATGTTTTCACATAGTTTGTTTGGTGGATATAAATTGGAGTATTTATGATTACATACATTGAAATAATTATGGTTAAGGAAATGTAACGGAAGAATCCCAAATAGCTTCTTATGAAATGCATGCAGTGAAAAGCATAAAAACATAATCAAATATATGAAAATAGAATAGTATTAAGTTTAAAATCTAAAATCCAGGGGAAGCAAGTGCCCCCTTGCCCCTCTGTGCCGACGGCCTTGGTTGTGACCCCGTTTTACTTGCCTGGTTTAACAACCAAAAGGGGTTACAAGTTTCAAGTCAGTCTCGTGTGTCAGCAAAAAATTTATGCTAGCCCTATAAAAATGTAGATTTAAATTATTGGATAAATTATAGAACTGGATATAGATTCATGCTCTTAACCTTCAAAGAATAGTGAAAAATTGTTATATCGATCATTATTATTGTCATAGTGATAAGTATTGTGCCTGGAATTAGGTTTGTGATTCGAAGATGGAATAACATAGCCCTGAAGATGTTACTGTTGCATGGTAATGAAAGTTTTACCATCAAACATAATTTATTGTTGCAGGAAGCCCAAGAACATTGAATTAATAATAGATGCCAGCAGAACTGCAAGAAAGTCGCTAGGATACATCAATAACGTTACCAATAGCGTTTGATTAATAGAAAAGTTACATTAAATACCAAAATTGATAAACGTCAGTTTGTTCTTACCTTTTCTTATTAGTGGTTTATTTATGTTGATTCATTTTTTGAAAAAAAAAAGGTTTCTACCGTAATCTTTTAGCAAAAGCAAAATACTATAAAGAAAGCCTCAGTATTGAACTTTAAAGCAAAGGGAAAAACAGCTGACTCATAAATCGATAACGAGGGTTTCTTCCACTGCTTGAATATAATATCGCTACTCGATGTCTGATGATTTGTTTTCATCAATATAATAAGAAAGTACTTTCGTGTGATATAAGCAGCTCTTATTAAGGTTGGGTCGATCTCTAACAGCATCCTTATACCTTAATTTACAAAGACTTGAATTCTATGTACTCAGAGCAAGATTTTCTGAAAGAGGGGTGAATATTTTCTTTCACTAACAGTTGGCATATAAAGGAAGAAAGCTATTTCAGATAGCCAGATTTGGATAGCTACTCAGTCTATTCACAGATCGATAAAACAAAAGCTTTCTAAAGAGCGAAATGGGGCAAATCATCAGTCTTTATACAGACTTTTATTTATTTCATAATGGTTCGTGGTGTCCTCAAAACTTCAACGTTAATTTAACTCATTTCCCAAAGTCATACAATGATGAAATTTTGCACAGCGACGTAAGTCGGGTGACAATACAATATTCCATTGTTACTTTCATATATCTAGTGGTTAGCGTTGCTGACTACGGATTGAGGGGTCCCGGGTTCGATTCCCGGCGCTGCCAAGGAATTTTTTCAAGGTGTGTGGTCTGAAACAGTACCCACCCAGCATCGTGATACAAGGGGGGAGGTGCTATGATTATAGTGGCGATCACTGTGAGAGCTCAGGCTCTCCTCTCCTAACCCGTCTGGTTAGCATGGAAGCAGTAGACTAATCTCCTTCCTCCGGGGAGATGCCTGATCCAGTAGTGGATCGAATAGGGCTGGGATTTATTATTATTATTATATTTTAAAAGCATATTTTAATATTTTAAATATGAACTTCTTAATCCTAAAATAAATTCTAGCCTGCAACGATGTTGCGGTTGATTGATTGCTGAACACTTTAGGATTTGAGTCACAAAACATTAGCTTGAGAAAAAGTATCCGAACACCGAAATAACTTGAAAAAAATTGAAAAATTGAAAAACACTTTTTTCTAAAACAATTTGTACTAAAAAGCAAAAAACAATTTTGTTTGTGTATGACTGAAAAGAAAAGCATGGGACCATAAGTGACCCGGTTTTAACTCTGATACAATCTTCCGTCCAAAGGCAAAACGCCGTATCTTCAAATTTGATCAAAATTGAATTCATATGTTCTATTAACAGAATTGGTGTTAATAACCCAATTTGTACACTTTTGCAGATACGGCGTTTTGTCTGAGCACGGCAGACCTCTGTCCAAATGCAGAAAGCCGTATCTGCAATATTTGATCAAGATTGACTTCATAGAGTCTACTTTTTATTAAACAACTCTATTTCGGTCGAATGTAGAGATACGGTCTTTGAACGGCAGCAGTGAAGTAATGTGTAATAAGGGCTAGTTGTAGAGAGTAGATACCTTTTTAATAATAAATAACTAAATATTAAACAGTTAATAGTACCCCCAGTAGCACGCAAATGTGTTTTGAACATTGATTTTGGTTTATTTCGTTGATTAATCGTTATTGGTTGAAAAGAGCATTTAATTGTAAATCAAATTTCAACAAGGACTTGATATTGTTGATAAGACGTTAGTTTGACGTGGATTTAGCTGTTATTTTCAACTATGGTCGTTTCATGGCATTCTATCTAATTTAATGGAATAAAGATTGTAATTGAAAGCCAATTGAATGCCATTAAATATTGTTTTGTGCCTTCTTTTGCATGTTGAAAATACGTTGAATTTTAATCTATATTCCAACTACTCGTTGATAGGAGGTTAATACGACGTGCTCTTAACTATTATATTGAACTGTGCCCTTAGATTATGCTTCATATGTGTCTTTCCAAGCTAATTGCATAAAAATTGCACTTAAAAGAAAATATAATAATATTAACTACCTTTCTCATGTTCTCATTTGCATGTTGAAAACAGAGTGAATTTTAAAATAGATTTCAACGAACATTTAATTGAGTTAATAGGGTGTTAATGCGAAGTGTTTTCAACTATGACAGATTTTGCTTTGTATGCGTTTTTCTAAGACGATATATTACACTTATTGAGAAATACAAATTTAACTGTGTAGCGATGGTCAAAGTGTCAAAGTTCTTCATCGTCCACTTCTTGATTTCAACTTGTTTCTTCTCAACCATTATTCAACATCGAACAAACCGTTGAACAGGTGGATATATCCGTACATATACAACTTTAATATTACGTTTCGATACTAACGTTTAATCCTTGTATTTTCAACGTATGTATTTTACTGTGGAGAAAGTAATAAGTTATATTATAATCTAAAGTTCTTTTTGTTATTATTATGAATATTATTTATAATTGATTATTCCTACTCCTCAAGTTGTAAATCGTTATTGAATAAATTACCGACCGGCCGTTGACTTATAATTCGGGAAGTCACACCTTCGCGCTCAGGGGCGGCCGGCTATCCTCACTGAGGATTTTCCGGGGCTTTCCCTCAGTCAGCTTTAAAAACTAGGCCCTGGCTAACTTCCTTTCCACGTCCTTTCACCAACCCTATCCCGGTATGAGTCAAAGACGCCTAAAAGCTATCAAATTTAATTCAATTCAAATTCAATGGGAAAATATCCATAAATAATGGAACTATGCCCGAAAGCATCTCCATTATCAGCGGAAAAGAAGAAAGACATAAGAAGTATGTTGAAATACGTGCCGGATGTTGACAGATCCTTCTTTCAGCATTCTAAAGACCTGAAGCAGCTGTTCATTATTTTATTGTTAAAGTCAGAAATAAATAGGCGTATCAGCTTCTAAAAGAATGTCTTTAAAGTAAAATTTATTTAATGTACCAAACTTGCCGTCTCCAAATTTACAGTTTTGAAAAAATGTGTCATTTTCTTTTATAGTAGAGATAATTTTTACACAAAGAAAACTTCTGGGTTCGGGGTAGAAATGCACTGGCCCGGATAGATAGAGGCAAACATCTTGGCCAATATCGGTCGACGATATGGCTCGGCATCGACCACCGACATCGATCATCGACATTTCTCAATATTTGGTATCGATATTGCTCAATATTGGTTATTGAAACTGTGAAATTATTTTTACTATTTTTTTTTAAATAAATCCCATTTTTATATAGAATCACCAACATAAACAAACCAACAAGAAATAGTTAAACACATTAGAAATTGTAAAAAATACTGCTTATGTAAAGAATATTATTTTTCTGTAGCTAAAGTTACATCACTTCGCTGTGCTAATGGATTGTAAAATTTGTCCACCATTGCTGGTTTGTAAAATAATGTTATTTTCGATATTGCGTTCATGCTAAAATTTGTAGTTCCGCTCAATTGTAATCATTTCACGTCTCTTCCACTTTTAACTGTTTTTTACATTTTTTGTCAAGAACTTAAGAGTACGATGGCCATGATTACATTGAAACAGCTTCAGTTGAAAGCAATGATATAAATAAATATAAAATTAACTTATCCTTCTTTAAAGAAACTACATAGCCTCGAAAAAAAGCTACTTTCTGCCGTACAAACGAAACAAAAGTGTAAAATATCCCTCAGTTCTGGCGGTGTACGACAACCAGCGTAATAAATATTACTATAAATCTTGTTTGTTTGTCTATGTACTTAAATGATCAAAGGCTCCTGGGAAAAACACAATCAACTTTACACTTTATTTGTGTGTCCCCGTGGAAGAGCAGGATATTTCTGCACTTTAACATGCTTCGATGAATAACTCCTTTGTTACCAAACAAACCTGGCCGCGTGTTGACTACAACATGAACTTTTACATTTTATCACCAGAGGGATATAGCGTCGCTTGAATAAACATCGGTTTGCCCATATGGATCGAAATAGATCAATATAGATATCGGTTAACGACATGTATCGATATGGTTCCATGACGAGTGCTCTATTTTTTATTTTTTACAAAACTTTTTATTCGTTATGAACAAAAAGTTTTGTAAAAAATCGATTTATTCTTTGCACAATACTTACTATAGTTTTAGAAAAGAGGTAAATTAGTGATACAGGTAATCGATGTCGATCCAACATTGATCGATGTGGGCTCAAACAGGTCGCTCTCCCGTCCGCATTAACGATGTTGGGCGATATGGGTCCCATGAAGGGCCAACGTGCATGTGCTACTGGGGTATAATCCGCAGGCGTCGATTTATCAAGACAACATTTGGTTAACGCACTTCCAAAATCACCTCTTCAGAGATTGGCTGGACGATAGTAGATAATTGATTAAAGCTATTATGAATATCTTTGCCAGAAGCCGTTGTTGCGTGCAGAAACTTGCGTTGAAATCTACACTGAAAATATCTACGTAAATAATGATAAGAGGGTAACTGGAATGCTGTAGAAAC
Organism: Lepisma saccharinum; assembly: GCA_022664845.1. Taxonomy (NCBI): domain Eukaryota; kingdom Metazoa; phylum Arthropoda; class Insecta; order Zygentoma; family Lepismatidae; genus Lepisma; species Lepisma saccharinum. The sequence continues at coordinate 52,954 of JAGDQP010006397.1, read as the reverse complement.
ATGCTCTGCGATGTATTGTGGTTATGCAGATACGCAGTTGGTCTGGAATATCATACACCTGTGTTAGAAATTCTGTTTGTTGAAAGATTTCGATTCAGCTGCTCTTTATACGTGTAAAGGATACTGTTGACCGATTGGGAAGTTCGTAGATATTGTATTATTTAGAAAGTTGGAAAGAGAGCGCCAGATAATTTAATAGGTCAAATATAATGATTTCCTGTTCAGATCGCGGTGTGGAAAGTTTGCAAGCATTGACTAATAGACCGTCCCTTTATCGGGTTAGATGCCAAATATTCAATAGCAAAACTTCAACCACAATTCTCAATTTAGCAATAACCATAATTTGAAAAAAATTTGCTAAAACAGAAAATAAATTTAATATAAATATACATGAAACAAGTGATTGTTACATTCTCATTGACGTAGCTAAATCACAAAATTAAAAAAATAAAATAGTAAATGCATTTGTCGATTAGCCTGAAAAGATAACTGAATGCAGTGTCACAAAACTTAATATGGTAGGGGTATATTTTAAGATAATAATTTAACGCAATCACTACGGAAAGTAGGATTGACTACAGTTTAAGACATTCGCAAATTTGTCGCTGCTTATTTTCGAATATTGTTTAGGTAGATTTGATACATTTTCATGTAAATGGTGTTACACATATGATTTGTGAAGGAACTTCACCTTTTAAAAAATGAAGGTATCAACCGACTGAGGATACGTTACTCAAGCTTATAAAAGTTAGCTATGTCAAGAGTTTTGATCCTCCTCAAGCTTAGAGTGATAGTTAAATATCTTTGCCATTTAATAGTAAGTTTAACGGTCCGCTGGATTTGTTGTATGAATAATTGAAGGGTATCGGGAGAAAACAGGGTAAGTCACAAAACAAGTTTATTGAGAAAAATCAAGTTTTAACTCCTTCATCTCTTAAACGACTCAACAAATATATAATATGGACTTCTGTGTTCATTTATGTTTTTCCTTCGTTCTTTGATAGTTTTGTAGTTCCAATTTTCCTCAATGGAATGAGCTATACAGTAGGGATGTCAACGGCTCGCTCGGCTCGGCTCATGGCTCGATCGGAACGAACCGTCCTGAGCCGCGGCTCACAGCGAGCCCAGCTGAACCGAGCGTCGGCTCACAGAGAGCCGAGCCGAACCGAGCCATAGCTCACACCGAGGTGAGCCGTGGCTCACTCATATTGAACCGAGCCGATTGACATCCCTACTATACAGCACAAAATCGTTTGAAATGGACTTACCCTGCTTTCTCCCGATACCCTTCAATTGATTTGCCTGATGCTTCAAAACTCCATAGATATTGGATAATGTTCGAGGAAACAGTGAAACATTTCACTGCTTAACATAAAGTGTAATCATTAAATAAGATGATGAGCATGGCCATTTTTCATTTAGTTTGAAAAGTTGACTGGATCAGTGATAACGGTTAATTATGTATGTAGGAAAGAAAGAAAGAGAAGGAATGAGTGTTTGTGTGTCTGTGTCTGCTCTAGAAATTAAACAGCAAAAGAAAACGAGATAAGTACAGAATTAACTTTTAAGCATCTATAAAAGGCAAAAAAAATTAAGGTTTTAATATCATCCACTCTTTGTCTTCAAAGTTCAGAGAGGAAATTACAGCTTAGTCTTGTGTTGGTTTAGTACAGTTTGTACGAGAAAGTTTGCAGACTACTCCTTGTTTGCAACACCATTTGCACCATTTAAACTAGCTCATTGCTTTTGAAATTATGAATTAGAGTAAAGCAAGAACCATAACTACTATGTTTTTCAATGTATAAACCTCATCCTAATTTTATTCTTTATTTTGGAAAATATAAGGCTGATGAATAACTTCATGTTGTTTGCTTTGGTGCTGAAAGATAGTGGAATATAGATGTGAAAAAAGGAAACCCGTTGAAGGAATTCCCTCAACTTTTGGACAAGTGATCAAGTCCTCACCGAGGTTGAGCCATGAAGGAGTCAACCTGCCAGGTTTCCAGAACAACGTCTTCTTAAAAGGATCTCTTGCAGTGCATCAATCGGGGGAGAACAAAAAAGATGAAAATATGTAAGATGAAGATCTGAAAGGTATGGCAGATGTGGAGTGGGTTTCTAGTTTAAATAGTGAGCTACTCGTCATTTCATTAGTTTTTTCCCATTTCCTGCTTGACATCGTAAACTAACTTTATCCATCATGCAGAAACACTACGTCGTGGAAATTATAGTTTCACACGAATTTCCTCGGCTAGACGGTGGAATAATTCCGATATTGGATTGTCAGATAAGTTCATTCGGTTTTTCTTCACTTATTCTATTCTGTATTTTTCATCTGAAATATTATTAAAGAATTTCTCAATAATATATTCTCCTTGATTGTTTACGTCTTCTTGCTAATATTCCACTAGCTTTTCAATGCCTCAACGGTAGAAAGTACTGGGCCTTGCCTCGAAGAACTCATCGAAAAACGTTTCAGCTCCGTATCGTTATTGGAGAAAATGCCTCGCAGACTGTTGAAGAGCGGCCGTACAAGATTATAATCTGACAGTGCTAGATCAAGGGAATGCAATGGGTGCAATACAACCCAACTAAGAAATTAAATAGTATTTTTGTTCAGGTTAGCTACGTACAGCCAAGCATTGTTGCATTGCAGAAACATGGTGTGTCGTCGATCGGGTCGTTTCAGCTGGATTGTTTCTTTGAGTCAGTATATTTACTAAATGTAAAGCTCTTCATTGACCATGTTGTTGCTTTCAAACAATTCGCAATGAATTACATCTTTCCAATCCCACCAAACATAGATCATTGTCTTGCGTGGATGCAACTCTGCCCTGGCTTGAGATGTTTGTTTGTCGAGATTCAGCCATTCCTTCCTCTGCATCGTGGTTACGAGAGGATACTATATTCATCGCCGGCGAAGATGTATAAAATCTCTGTATCTGTTCACGGGTACCCTGGTGTCGAGCGAACAAACTGTTCGACGATAGTGGCACGCTGGAACTTGTCTCTTTCATTCAGAGTATGTCACATTAATGCACCGAATTTTTTATCTTACCCATCGGGTGAAGATGACGAGCACCAATATCATGAAACCATCCTACCTGTTCCCTAATACCCTAGTGCGTTGGCTCCGATCATCGTGGATGAGCTCATTAAATCGATTTGCATTGAACTGAGCAGGTTGGCTGGAACGCGGAGAGCCTGAAAGGTCGAATTAATCCTTCGTAAAGCGTAAAAGTCTCTTGTGTGCAGTTCTTTCAACTGTAGCGCCTTCTACATACTTGAAGTTTTGGTAGTTTTGGAACTTTGATTGAAACGAAACAGTTGTCGAAAATGTTCATTTTTGTCTCTACTTGGCACGCGATCGTCCCATACCTGAAAAGCGTAATTGAAGAGCAACAAATTACAACTTCGTTAAAATATTTTTCGCGTTGCTTCAAATAGCATTGGAGCAGAACGAACAAATGTATCAGACAACGCAATACTATATACGTCAGAGACTATTTAGTTTCTCGAAATGACTATTTAGTATGCATAATGAAGAGTTTGTTTGTCGTACATGAAGAGGTCTAGGTCATCGACTTCAAAGGCGAAATCAGTTTCTTTGATGTCTCTGAAATCAAATTTGGAATCGATTTTTCTGTACCTGAGCTACAGACAGATGAAAGATAGAAAATTCAAAGATTACCAAAAAGAAATGGGTGTCGCTTAAAAAAGGAAATGCGTTTCCTCCTTTTTATAGATGAGTTTAATTCCGCCTACAACATAGGTAACAAAGTTATTTATTTACATTTTGTTGCCATTTTAAAAAATCAGGTATACTTGAAAACAATTTTTCACATATTTTTTTTTTTTTTTTCTTTTTCACTTTGAAATACTTTTCTAAACAAAACATTTTTCGGACTTCCGCCAGCACGTTCGTGAAAGGTCCCGGATATAAAATTTACGGATCATCAATTGGTTATAGTGAAGGAGATTCAGGCCACGGCTACCTCGGATTTAAGATTTGAAGATATTTATTTCATAATCAATTTCAGCGACCTTTGATATATATATTTCAAAAATCGGATGACTTATTTGTTTAATTGTTGTTTCGAAACTCCTGCTGGTTTCAATTTGGAGTTAAAATTTCTCACTTCAAGTTTAGCAACATTCCGAACCCTCATAATTTATATGATATTTTACGATAATTTGATGATATTTTTAAATTCAGATGTTCTGACGTGCCGAAATCTCGAATTTCGGGATTAAATATTATGTATGTGAGAATCAAAACTCAGTAACATTGTGAATCTCCATATTTGAAATTCAAGAAATATTGGACAGTTTTTCAAAGTGAGTGGAGTAATGTATTTGGTATAGTGGAGACGGGTGTCGCTTCCATATAAGTCTATTTTTTAGTGGTAAAAACGAATTTGGCCTACGCCCTTTTATTGTGTAGAGGACGATTTGAGCAACGATATTTTTCGGGAAGATATTGAGAGTTAAACTCATATATCTCTTATCTTATGGGACACAGTGAAGAAAGACAAGTGCATATTGACTGTGTATATGTAAGGCTGTTGCAACAGCTGGTATGTGAAAAATGAATTCTATGTACATTGCAAATGCAGCAATCTGAAACTTAAAGCAGTAAAAAAGAAAGAAAAAAACTACTGGCTAGATGGTATACAACCATTCATACATCAGAGTATGGTTGGTTGCATAAGAATCAGGTTTTAAAAGCCGACGTAAGACAGCCGCTCCGAATGTCAAAAATGTGGCCAAAATTCAATATCTCGGCCAATGCGGACAAAAATCGGCATTTAAGAGTTTTTGACCGTGCTAATTACGAATTGGACATCAAAATGAAAATAAACTCAAAATGGCGTATCCAACAGGGCGGACTAAATCCGAAAAAATAGGATTAACTGAATAAAAATCGGTATTGGTAGGGTTTTTGACCGTGCTAATTACGAACTTGACATCAAAATTGGAAAATTCAAAATGAGTTTATTATAAAAAAAGCAAAAAAGGGTTACAAATAGTATGCAAAAGAAACCCGAATAGATTTATACGAACTTTTTAATCTTGTAATTCTTCGCATTCCTCTCCTTTATGGGCAGCTTCTTCTTCACTCTTAAGCGCATATGATCAATTGCCGAAATCTTCACTCGAATCTCCATCCATTCATTCTCATCATCGCTATTTTTGTCTGCATCGTCATCCGAAATGTGGTCTCGAACCTCGTCAGCTTCTGATATCATGAATTATACATACATGCAGACTCGCGGCGGGAGGGGGGAATTTACCCTCATCCCCCGTTAACTCGCACACTGTTTATTTATTCATTTATTATTTATATATAAGAAAATGTATTAAAAAACATTTGCGTAGCGTATTTATAATGTTTTTGTTTTACTTCAAAACTAATCTTTACTACATTTACAATTATTTATTAGAAAATACCGTAAAAGTATCAGTTTCAAACGTTAAGCTGCAATAGAACAAACATGTGATTCAAATAAGATAGGACAGTATATCTGCATCGCCTGCCTTTTTTAAGTTATGCGTCGAACCTTTGAAGAGAGAGAGGTTCGACGCATTATCTTCCTCTCAGCACCCAGAAGTTGGTTTAGAGGTTTATCCTAGGTCTGTCTGGGTGTGAAATTTACGTAAAATGTCTAAAATTCTGCCAAAAATGATACTAATTTTACAAAAAAAAAAAAGTTTTAAAAAAACTCCCCTTTGCGTACGTCCCTGCTCCCCCTGTCCTTTGTCCTGTCCTGTTCTGTACTATGCTAGAGGTATCGTTTAATACGTTATTTGTATGAATTTGGACCGAATTATATACTTTTTAATCAACTTTAACAAAATGCTTAAATAACAAAATATTGCAGCTGCCACTTCAAATATGGGTCATTACTAGCTGGATTTGAAGGCTGATTCGTGAAGAAAGTATACTCTTTATCAGACAATTCGAAAGCTAGCGCAATGCCGTGGGATACGTAACTTATCTCTCACTTTTCATTACATTTTATGATCATTATATTCATTTTTCGGTATGAATGTTAATTAAAAAATCAATTCTTGGTATATGATTAAAAACTTAAATTGTCATTTTTAATTAAGTACATACCTTCTGAAGCATCCTTCATTTCATTTTTTTTTATTCACCTGCACAGCATAAAGACATTTCACGACAACGACGCACCACGTGTTCCGACCGACTAGCCTGGTGAGTCATGAGGGTTACGTTTCACCTGAAATACAACCATCGTAAGAAATGCTCGATCGTTTCTATGAGCAGGATTTAATAGTCCCAACATTACTATAGCCAACCTACTAGTTCAAAATTTTTAACTAGAAACTTTTTTTTTTTTCATTTTTGGCCACGTTTTCGACATTCTGACCCACTGTGTGGAGTCTTAATTCGAAATAAACAGTAACCCGACAGCTCATCGGATGATCTCGCGTAGCGTTAATTAGTGTTTGTGTGAAGAAGGTGTTGATAGAACACTGAAATGGTTACGCTTAGTGTGTGGACTTTGAAATAATGTGTAGTGTATAAGTCTTGTCAAGATATGTTAATTACCTTGAGAATAGATACAAGGCCTCAACATAGTCATATCAACAGTTTATGCTAACGAGGAAGGGTTCACGGTTCTCAAACACACAAATCCAATTCACACCTAATACATAGCAAGCAACACAACGAGATATGTAGATTACCAAAATGTAAGGTACCGTGGTCCAGGGGGAGGGGAGCTAGGGGCAAAAATGTATATAAAGGCAGTAGTGAGGTTGTAATGGAATATCTTGAAAACGGGAAAAGTAATCAAAATAAAACTTGCACAACATATAAATGATCACAAGTAGTAGCAGAAACCATAAGCAGTGTTGCCATCTAGGAAGCAGTGTTGCCAACGCAGAATAAAGTTTCATTTTTTTAAATACCATTATATACCAATTAATGCACAATGGAAAAGCACTGGCAATAGAAAAGAAACTAGTACAAGTTGATTGCACAGTGTTGCAAACTATGGAAGATATATCACACCAACACTAAGATTGCAACACTATGGTACCAGCGTTTACAATGTTCTTTTGTTTGTTACTAGTACCTTCTAAATATATGTTACTTGGTACGTTGTTCCATTCATTGCTGGCAATGCTTTCACTATTCCCCAACCCTCGGTAGTATACGTGCTGATTAGCGTTTCTATTGTTATTCCAGATACCAGCATATTGGCCTGTGTCTCCACATATATTTTCTAACCCAGAACTGTCAGCTCATATATCTTCCATAGTTTGCAACCCTGTGCAATCAACTTGTACTAGTTTCTTTTCTATTGCCAGTAGTTTTCCATTGTGCATTAATTGATGTATAATGCTATTTAAAAAATTGAAACTTTGTTCTGCGTTGGCAACACTGCTTCCTAGATGGCAACACTGCTTATGGTTTCTGCTACTACTTGTGATCATTTATATGTTGTGCAAGTTTTATTTTGATTACTTTTCCCGTTTTCAAGATATTCCATTACAACCTCACTACTGCCTTTATATACATTTTTGCCCCTAGCTCCCCTCCCCCTGGACCACGGTACCTTACATTTTGGTAATCTACATATCTCGTTGTGTTGCTTGCTATGTATTAGGTGTGAATAGGATTTGTGTGTTTGAGAACCGTGACCCTTCCTTGTAATTTTCATGCTGCTACTTTCAACGTAATGGGGAACAATTAGAAAATCTGAATTGTATTAAAAATAGCTTGGCAACACTAAAACCTGGGGTGCTTCGGGATGCTGACAAACACTTTTCTGTTGGATCGAATAACGTTTATGACAATTTGGGTTCAGACAGGTAGAACGGAATGGAAATATTTTGAACAATTAATTTTAAAAACTGGTTTCGCAACACTGTCTAGTTGTACCAATTAACATGTTTCTGATGGCTCTGAGCTACTCTATCGAATACCTTTCCAACGACACCTCAAGTATCTCCCTGCCTCAACTGAAGGACAGAGCAGGATTATAAGGTCCATTTTTATAGCTAAGCTATCAAGAGACATAGAAAAATACATATTTGGAATATACTGCTAATAACCCTGCCAAAGTTTATAAGCTTTTAGAAACTTTCTTTCTCATGTCAGATGAGCAGCCATGCAGAATCTCTATTTGACACCGAGAATTGTTTAACCTATTTAATAAATGGGTTTTTGTACGATATTTAGTGGTCTTTTTAACAATCGTGGCTGAAATGTAATAGATACTTCATTGTTTAATGTTAAAAACGTTCCAATATACAGAGCTATATTTGAGTGCAGGAACGATGTCTCAATTTGTTATATTTTAATATTTTCGTGCTATGAAACAGCAGTTTGCGTAACTTTCGTGACACTCAATGAAGTTTCAAACTTACATAGACAATAATGGCAGCACATAACCAACCGTGTCACTAAAATTTTAATAATAAGCGTGCCACACACATTACTCCCAATGACTTGGAAGAAACTGAAGAATAAATGGAGTTCCGGAAGAAACAGAGGTGACACGTACGTTTGCATTGCTGGGATTGACAAACTATCATGGCGCTCGGCCGCCTCCTTAAAAGCACTGCTTGGAGCATCATTATTTCAATAGGGGACATTATTTTCATTATATATATTATTAATAAAAATAATAATGTTACTATTAAATGGAGAAACATTTACTATTTTTACTCAAAAAAAAACTAATATTTGGCTTATTTCTGACAAAATATTTTTTCTTCCCACAAATAATTAAAGATATTCGTTCAGGACATTTGTTATAGAGAATTTTGTTCCCTTCACTTGAAAAAAATATTGTTTTATTATAGTGAGCGAGGTATGATCGATTCCCTGACTGATGTTTTCTGCTACTTTGCACCCCTTCTCTCTCAGTTGTCGACCACAACCAGGGGCGACGACATTGTATTCCGTACTTACTGAGGTCCCTAGTACCAACATCAAAAGTCAGAATCTCTTACTCTTTCAGTGCGTCCTCAAAATGAAATTGAGAAAAAAAGAGAAGAACATTTGACGGGATTCGAACCAATATTCAATTCTCTATGTTGAATCATTAACTTCCACGAATTTTCACATTATTCCACAAAAGACATGAAAATGTGTTTGCCCTGATAGTCGTGAAATGGGACGCGAAATCTTTCTTCTGCTGGCTTATCCAGAATTGGAGACTTGTAGGCATAACGAAGAACAATATACGTAGTATGTACTTGATTGCAAACTAGGGGTGTGTATGTCTGTGTACAGTTCCTTCAAATCATTGCATGAGAAAATTTTAGGAAGGAAGGTGAAGGGGAGACAGTTATCTCTAATAACTGTCTTTCCTGTCCAAAACTGACTAAGCGAAACTTTCGTCTATGTTGGGCCAGTTATCTTGTAACATTATACAACCGATTGGTAGATATTGAAATTTATATGCTAGATCTAGATTATTAATTGAAATTAACTCAGAAATTTTGACAATCGCCCCGACCGGGACTCGAATCCGGATCTCCCAGTCACCGGCCGGGTATGCTGTCCAATACATCACCACGGCACGTCAACTTTCTGTATATATACGGTAGACTACTGCTCACACCTCCCAGACGCAGTAGCTGGTTACGAACCTTTGGAGATTTTTATTGAGAAATTTGCTCCAAATGTATGGGGTGCCTTGACTTTCGCGGCGATTGTCAATTTTCCTGTGTTCATTTTAATATTTACCCAACAAAGGTTCTTGTAAAATAAGGGATTACATCTAGATTATTAATGTTCCCTTATTTCCTGTAAGTTTAATGTAGACAGAACTACAGCTTTCTATTTTCATTGTAAATTGTGTGTAATTTGCTACTTTAATCGAGAATTTTGATTTTTATGGTTCACATTATGGGTTTCCTCACCTATAAGTATGTCCTAAAAGAAACATTACCTTATTTCTTAAGCTCCATTTCGTTTTTTTTCTTCTTCTTAATAAACTTTTCAACAAAACATGTTACACATGGTTTCAGTCCTTATGATCACACTGAGTGGGTTTGTATCCAATCCCCGAAGTCCAGTAATTATGGTTGAAAGCTTCGGGTCTGCACTGTGTATGCATACATATTTTGCTTTCGACTATCCTGATTATCAGGGTTTCCTGTGTTTTACGAGGCGAATCCATGAAAGTATTTTTATAACTTTATTTTCTTTGAGCCATTCTAGTAACTATGACCTCGACCCGTTCCTGTATAAGTGCAATGCTTTTCAAAATTCGAAACATCCATAGGCCAACCGGAAATCGACTCTGATAACTTTGAAAAGCAAGCCTGGGTTAAGATCTAATAATCATTGAAGTACCTTGAGTAAGGGCATAGGTGTTACACTCTCCCTGCCTGCTTCCTGAGGGATTTCATCAGATATTTGGGATATTCTTAGATCGTAGCTGCCTATCCAGCAGAGATAATGAGAACTAAATAAATTCAATGAATTAGTGAAAAACTCGTTTAGCGGGAAGGAATATATATATAACGTTCATATTTTAGGATAGGTTAAATGTAACGTGTACGCTACATTCTTTACGTGGTTATATTAAAACGGAAACATGTAATTTACAACGGTAATTAGATTAAAATAGATTGTATATTTGATCGAACACACGAAGAGAGACCGTGAAATTTGTTGTTTAATATCCAGTATTCTAACCCATTAAAATTATTTTCGTGGTTGTCTATATTCCGTTTTTACTCTTAGTCGAGCGCCATTTATTGTTCTCGGCGTTTGAATCCATAGTAGAATAAATTCGGTCTGTTACTTCCATTTTACATATTCTTGAAAGCCAAGAAATTAGTCAAACCTCTGACTTTTCTCAATTCATGAAATCGTGTTTTGGTTGCGATCTGTATCAAATAAAACATGTCACTGTTACGGATCGAATGTATTGTCACTGTATCATCCACCGAATCAGACGCGAAGTATGAATCAAAAGCAATCTGTCACTTCATATTGTCCTCTACCCAAGTATAAAATACACCTTGGACGGATACAGAAGAGTTGTCGGCAGCGAACGTCGGACGTGCCCGTCACCACAATGTATTTCGCAATACGAGGTTGATTAAGAAGCCGGTAATGTGTTGTTTATTCCTTTCCTTTTTAGCGGAGCCAAAGAATTTTTGGTCCTTCTTTATTTTATTTTGACCCTCTATCTGTAATGAAACTTAGTGACTCAACAAAAGCTGATAGAGAGAAACCAATTACAGATTTCAGTTCTGCAGTAACAATTTATCCAGCCGTTCTTAAAGCTCACGGCATTAAATAGTGGTATTGAACCAGGGCACTGTAAAATTAAAAGAATCCTAGAACTTTTCGGGGCTGCCTTAATTTATACTACAAACTTATTACTAGGCCTATTTTTTTCCGTTGATTTTTTGTTATTGATGCATCAAAATATATCATTTCAAAAAGTTACAAATGGTGGGGTGACAAGTTGAAATGAAAGAACATTTCCGATATCTATTTCGGTATGAGTTATCAAAGGTTCCAGAACTATGAACTCTGCACTCATACGACATTTGTAATGTGTACGGGTAAAATGTTATTGCTCGGAGAAAACCGGGAAATAGTTTCCCCGCTTCTGAATCTGCAACCTATTGGTACTGTCCAATAGCTGATTGTATAATAGTATTGATGCCATTCAATCTTTCGTACGCCAACAAATTTAGTGTGTTGCTTTCTGTATGTCATTGCATTCCGTATATGGCCGTGTTTGTCAAAATGGCCATCCTTCTTGTGCCAGATCGTCATAGGGAGCAAGAAGTGGTGCATATATGTAAAGGCGAAGAAACGGAAAGAGTACAATGAAGTGAAAACTTATCCACTTTTTAATTAGAATTTTTCGCAAGTTCAAGTTTTTAGTTAGAAGCCACTAATTCTTCCCATTATCATGTTTAATTTCATGCATGTGCTTGCATTATTTTGCTTTAAATCTCTAAGCCAAATACTTTCAAAGTTATAGGCCTAGTATGGACTAACTCAGTTACCTTGTATGTAGTTCTCAGTAAAACATTCTCAATAACAAATCACTAAACGTACGAGTGAACCAAAGGACTATTAATTATCAAAGAGCAGGCGGACTACTAGTTGTGAGATGGCAAGGATCACTAAGAAATAGATTTTCGATTTCATCTTTAATAAATTATTTCACACTAAAACTGTTTCTGTTTACTTTTTGAATCTTTCAGAAACTTTTACTATATCATGATATCGATCCCATTTTTGTATTAGGATACTGGATAACATACTTTACCATAAACGCATGAATTTGCATTTTATTGAGGGCCTTTAGGCAACTTTGGCTCAGGCTGAATGGATGATGATGGAAGAGTTAGTGGAATGAAGAAAATAAGAGGAAACAGGAGAGTTCTCAGAAAATCTACCCACGCGGTGTTTGTCTACCACAAATCCCACACGAAACGAACCGGGATCAAACATGACACCCCGCGCATCAGACGTGAGCTCTCTACCACTGAACTACCACCATATGTGCATGAGGTACGTGATTTACTCAAGGGTGTCCAATGGAAAATAAAAATAATCTGCAAAAATATAGTATCCTCTTCGTCATACTTCCACATATACCATTAAAATTGTGGGTTGCATAGTGTTTAAGGTAAATAATTGCTTTCGGATTTTGATGTACAGTCACCGGCAAAAGTTAGCAACCAATTGTAAAATTTCTTTACTGAATAACTTTTGAATTGATAGACCGACTTAGGAACGATTTTCTGTGTCTTAACAAGAATGTAATTTTCTATAAGTTACCGAAACCTGTACTCAAATTGGTTCTACCATTCAAAAATTATTCGAAAGAAATACGAATCCGCCTTAGCTTTTGGCGCTGCTGTACGTTGACGGATATTATCGAAATTTGCTTTAAGTTTAGTATTGAGAGTAGTCTCCTGTACTATCACGAAACAGATGGTAGCATAGTATTCATGCTTTCTCACGTGATGAGTTCATATTGGCTGAGTTATAGATTGCGGCCCAGTCTATAATTTAGTGATTTTTTATCGTTCCCTACCAATCGGTACGTTGTACGTAAAGAGTGGACTGATCACCTAAGCAGAAAATTTCGCCTGCAGGTTTCTCTTGAGCAATTTTCAGCCAATCATTGTTGTCTTCAGAAAACATTCTCCGAAAGTCGAGGTATTGTTAACAGTATTATGAATATGATCGATTTCATGCACATAAAGTAGCTTTAAATATCGTCTCAATAGCATATTTTTCATACTATGCAGAGCTTTCCTCCGCCCCGTCGCCGGATTCCTCTTAAAGAAACCCTGCAATAACCCCATTATGAGTGCATGAAATACACAATATGTTTCGTGTCGTATAGGTAGTTTGAATGTCAACTACAGGTGTCACTGTTTATTACGAGAGTAACATTGATAGCAGATTCAGAGCTGGATACAACTATGAAGTTATATGCGGAATATACTCAGCGTCTATTCTACATATTAATGAACATTGTATTTAGGTCGCGACATTTATATACTTTCACATTGCAATAATGAACGGAAACAGAATGTTGATACCTAGGCGTCCTCGTGGTGCGGGTTTCAGTCATGCTGCAGGGCATTCTGACAGATTCCAAGGGATTGCTATTGCTTTTCCAAGTGAATGGCGAGATAGTACTTATACAATCTGTGGCCAGTAAATTTCACATCCACATTCCAAAGAAGTTTTTGCTGAGGGATGACATCCGTCAAAGAAATGGCTGACATGGAACGCAACTGACTGCCTAGTCCATATGAAACAGATTAGCTAAAAGAATGTTAAACAATTCCTTTTTGGATCTGCTTTCACCGAAGACCTAAATATTCGAATTTGAAATTAAAGGCAGAATGTCCACTTATTGAAATTAAAATCAATACATTAATGTATTAATCCTCTTTGTAAATCACTTTTGTATGCCTCTAAATGTATGAAAAAAAAAATCAGAATAAATAGTTTTTACTACGAAAACTATTTATTCTGAAATATATATATATATATTTTTATCTTTAAACAAAACGTAACTGAACTATAAACATGTCCATTCACGAAGAAAATAGCAGTTATTCTCAGGAAGAGAAGAATAACACAACGCAACGATTTGTTTCTCCACCTGATTTCCCTCAAACGTTTCCTATTTATCATTGATGTGAAGTGAAATGTCACAGTTCATATTCTTTTTTTTTTTTCACTTCTAAGAAGCAGCCAGTGGATTGAAAGGATTTCGTCAGAGGCGAACGGTGATTTTCACTTAAAGAAGTGGCATGAAGAGAATTGAAAGCATTTCCTTTATGAAATGCCAAACCAGGAAACATTCAAATTTACTGTTTTGAGTGTTACTTTTGTATTGTTGTCACCTTAAGCAATCACAACTTTCTTTATTATTACTCGCAAAACTGTGTAAAATTAAAAATCAGCAAATGCATGGACTTACGTGTAAATTTAAGTAGAATTTTATCTTCGTCTGGAAAGTACGTGTCTGTAACGAACTAAAAAAACGAACGCCTCAAACCGGAAAAACAGATGTAAACAACTTGGAATACTTTTCTATCGATTGGCGGCGTCGCGAATTTCATCTTCGCGGTAGACGCGCTTCTTCTTCCACATTCCACAGTCCACCAATCGTAACTGCCAACGGGTGGCGAACAACTTTGCCAGTTGAGCTGCCCGAATACAAAACTTCGTGTGCAATCGGAGAATGTCGGAAACCTGACGACGACCTGTTGCGCGCTTTCCTGTCACTTTACGCGGGTATCTTATTCATTATGAGAGCTAGTTAGTTTCAGATCGAAGTATTTTTTTCTTTACTTTTTTTTTACTTCCATCGAGCATTATCTATGATGTTAAATAACTGGAGATGACTGGAATAGGCTTTCGTCCTTTGCGTACTAGTCCTTACGTCAAATATTCACCTGTCGAGAAATAGCAGGAGTTCGTTTAGGATATGTCGCACTTTCATCGGAGTTTAGTTTTAATATGACCAAAATATTTTAATCATAATTGGCAGCAGTGTTGTTTCCAGAAGATTTTGTTCGGGGGGCGGGGGGGGGGGGGGGCTCAAGAAAATTATAAATAATACATATTGACTCCACTGTGCTAAAATATAAAACCACAATAATGCTACTTAACAATATGTCGTACTTTCTTAGCTAACCTCAAACTAACACGAACAATCTTTATAGAATGTGGTATTATATACATATTTCAGTATAGATCTGAGCAATAAAATATTGAAACTAATTCTTTCCGCGGGTGGTTGAAAATCTCCGTGGGGGGCAAAGCCTTCCCGAAGTGCTTGAAAGGAACAGTGATTGGGAGGAGAAAAGTATTATTCGGTCCTGAGTTTATTGGATATAACCATTGGAAGTACTAACTTTACTTGCTAGTGAAATTTCAAAGAAGTAAGGTGCCGGCATTACTCAAATTCCCCATACAAAATAAAGCTTAACGAAGCTTTTTACAACAACTAACTACAACAATTTTAACTACTACTAATATTTCTACTACTACGATTACTTACTACTAACACTACAACTATTATCACTACTACTGTTATTACTACCACTTCTACGACAAAAACGAAAGCTACTACCACTGTTATAACATCTACTACTACTACTAATATTACAGACATGTCAACTCTCACGCAACATGCGTGAGAAATTTTGTGGTGTAGAAGGTTTAACGTCTGTATTCTACGCGTGTTTCTAACTCTTTAGTATGTTTTTAGTTTCTCACGCAGCTCCTGTATTTCCCCCATTCCAGGTTGGCAAACCTCCCACATTCGAACTCCTCTAAGTTGACATGTTAGATATCACTACTCTTACAACTATTACCACAGAGAAATGGTTCTTTGTGCTATTACTTCTACTACATTTATTATACTTCTAAACATTCAATTTAAATATTTCTCGTTTGCAACAATCCAAATTGGAATTAAAAATCTAAACTTTATTTAATTCACATTATTGCTAAACAAAATATTAAAAATGGTAACAATTTATATATTTTATTTTTATTAATAATGGATATAATATTTGTTGGATGTTTCTTAGGTACATTAGGGGATATTTGCAAATTTTAGATTTTTCACTACATTTCGCGGCCACGTATTTTCATACGAAATGTCAGTATTCTAGGCCAACATGAAGTGCTTTAAAATATCCTGAGTGGACAGACACAGAAATTAGGGATTTTATTTTTATGTAGATGTTTTCAGATTTTTAAAACTAATTTGTTTATTAAACATTTTTATTTTTAACTATTGTTTCTTATTTGTTTTTGTTTTTTAATAAAATATTACTACGTTCTAGTATGACGAAAGTTCAAGATCAGTGCACCTGAGCTGGAACTTAAGATGTCTTTTGTGTGAAATACACAGAAATAAACTTCGTAACACGATACTAGCACGTTGCTTTACATCGAACAAGGTTGGCCGTGGGCAACATTTTTTATTTTTGAAATTTGAATAAAGTGCGAACCCATATTCAGATTAATGCTCGTACTAACGATTTTTTTCTGATTAGGAAACCATATAAAGGGTGAAAGAGAACTTTTTATGTTGTTAATAGTTTGTGGACAGTTGCAAGGGAAAAGTTAGCCAACTGACCGCATAGAACGTTATTAAGGAAAATCAGTTTGTTTTCAACAATTTGCAAACAAAGAACCCTTAGAAATTTCTCAACCATTATTCTGATTCACATTATTATTATTATTATTATTAGTAGTAGTAGTAGTAGTAGTAGTAGTAGTAGTAGTATCACCATTATTATTATTATTTTCTCGGCATTTCGCTTTTCTTTTCTTTTCTTCATCGCTTCTCGGCCTTTGGCCCCATGGTTTCTCATTTTTTCAAGGGTTTTCCTTTTCTTCTTCTGGCCTGATCATCTATGACAAATCGTCTCTTCCTCCTCGTGGTGGGGCTGGTAACACCATCAACCATTTGGTAGTCTTGTTATCTGACTTTGTTTGATAACATTATTGCTGAGGTTGATGATAGCTAATTAGGGGCAACTTGATCTAGTCCTCTCTTTAGCTCTCTACTAGGAAGGGTCGTGCGGTCATCTCTGTTATCTTAGATCCGCTAGCAGTGTCGGAAAGTGATTTTTTTTCTTAGCTCCTTAGGCCAGGTGGGCTGAGTTATTTGTGTTTTGCTTTGTAAGTGTTCCTTTTATATAATTTTTATTGAGTTACGCTGTGTTATTTTCTGTATTTTTAATAGTATTGATGGCACCGTTATCTGAGAATTGCTCAATATGTAATCAATCCGTGTATGGAAAGCAAAAAACTGTAAAGTGTATTCTGTGTTTAAGGAAAGTTCAATTTAACTGTTGGGAACAACTAGGTAAAGATGATAATTCGTCCCTAATCAATGAATTTAACTGTGATATATGTAAACTTGGTAATAAGGGAAAGAGTACTGATGTTAAAACTAATACAAATTCCAAACAACCACTTTCTGTATCTCATGATCAGTCAAGCTTAATACTTGAGAATGTGAATACAATTAGAATTGAACTGCTTAACGAACTCAAAAATGTCGAGGTTGAATTAAGTATTGAAAATGTATTATTGAGACAAATGTTATTAGGAACACACTTATCAAATCAAAGAAACTCAACATCAAAATCTGTATCTGAAGTCGAAGGTGAATCTGTTTTCAACCTTAATGATAACAGACAGTTTCCTACCTTAGCTGAAGTTAACGCTAGTACCCATGTAAATTTGTGTTCCGAGACCTGGACTGAAGTAACCTCGAGAAATAAGAAACTAATTTCAAATCGTGACGAGAAAAGAACTCAAAGTGTAAGCTCAAAGAAGGATCAAAGGAAACTAACTGTTGGTAGTGGTTCAAGTAATCCTGATTTGGTATCCAGTAATCGGAAAAAGGCCTTATTCGTAACCAGATTTAATCCACTGGTTGAGACTGATATAGTGAAAGATATTGTTAAGCAGCAGTGTGGCTTGTACTAAATTGAAAACTAAATATAACTCTTATTCTTCTTTTCATGTTGAAGTGAATGAGTCAGAATTTCCACTAATTAATAATCCAACGGTGTGTCCTTCTGGTATCTTAATAGCTCTTCTTTATGGTAAACTGCGTAACCAAGATGAAATTACAAATTCTACTAACTCTCACTCTAACCATGACCAGTCTTAATATCTGGTATCAGAATGTTCGTGGACTTCGTACCAAAAGCAAAGATTTCTTTTCTGCAGTTTTCACTTGTACTTATGATATAATAGCAGTAACTGAAACTTGGTTATCTGAGGTGCATCAAGACTATGATTATTTTCCCGAAAATTATACCTGCTTTAGAGCTGATAGACCATACGACTTTTGTCAGAGAGGAGGTGGTTCCTTGTTAGCTATAAGGAATCAGTTTTCTGCTCATCGACGTTTTGATTTGGAAAAATCTTCTGAGTGCATGTGGATCGAATTAATAACGAAGTCAGGTAAAAATCTGTTATTATCCTGTGTTTATTTTCATCCTGGTTTTTTCCTCAAGAATTAGAGACTTATTTTAAGTTTATCTCGAATAAAGTGAATCCTCTTCAATATGATATTCTGATCATTGGAGATTTTAATATCTCTAAAGTAGACTGGTACAACTTTGAACCTCTACCAAATATTCTTTATTATGACAAGTTGAAATTTCAAATTTCTTTCTACATTCTTGGAGAATATGAACTTAAGCGTGGATTCATCAGTTTCTGATATTGATCTCCTAATTTCTAATGTTACTATTTTTTCTGATAAACATGTTGAACATATGGTGACGCCTGAAAGATATCACTACCCAGTGGAAGTTAAAGGGACTTTAAATGATAGTCTTAAATATTATGTAAAACCTCCTTGTTATCAATATCATAAAGGTGACTATAATTCCTTCTATTCTCAAATTCGTGATATTGACTGGTACAATATCTTACTAAATAGAGACATAAATCTGGTTGCTCAAGAAATTGAAAATGTTATTAGAACATCTATCAAGATGAATATCCCTTTATCTAATGTTAAGAAATCTAAATATCCTCTTTGGTACTCGGAAAAACTAATCTCTCTTTTAAAGGTGAAAAATTTAGCACACAAAAAATATAAGATTTCTCTTTGTAAGGAGGATTATCTGAATTTTGCTTATCACCGTAAAGCTTTTAAGAATCAACTTTGCATAGATAAGCTTAATTACAATAAGAAAATTGAAAATCGTTTGAATAATACTCCTGATAGATTTTGGAGATATGTAAATAGGGGTAAGAAGAATGTAATATCTGAAATAACCAAGGATAATATTCTTATAACCGATAATAAATTGTTAACCGAGTCTTTTGCAGAATATTTTGCATCGGTTTATCAACCATCCTTTTTAGACAATTACCAGAATATATCTTTTTTTAATATGTTCTGTGTAGAAAAGCCACCTGAAATTAAAACTGAACATGTTTTGGAAGCGATCAAATCACTTAAAGTTAAATCTTCATGTGCGATGGATGGTATACCAGCCTTCATTATTAAAGGTATTGCTGAGGTTATTTCACCTGTTTTAGCCTCCTTATTTAACTGGAGCTTGAATCTAAATATTTATCCTGATGTTTGGAAAATTGTAGCGATTACAACTATTCCTAAAACTAAAGGTGACAAAATTGATGATTTTAGACCTATTTCAGTTATTAGTATTTTTCCTAAAATCTTCGATAAGATTATGTATAAGTATTTGTATAACCTTGTATATATGAAAATTGATGATAACCAACATGGATTTATGCATGGCAAATCCACTGTAACAAATTTGTCACATTTGATGCATAACACCTTTCCAGTTTTATATAAGTGTAGTGAGATTGATGCCGTATATTTTGATTTTGCTAAGGCTTTCGACAAGTTATCTCATTATCACCTCTTACTAAAACTTGATAAGTTTAATTTACCTCAGTGCATTATATTATGGCTTCTTTCATATCTTAGAAATAGGAAATTTGTTGTTAGATATAAGGGTACTAAATCTTCAATCTATAATATTACCTCAGTTTTTTCCCAGGGTTCGAATCTTGGCCCTTTGCTGTTTCTTTTATTCATCAATGATATATCCGTGAATCTAACTTGTAAATATCTTCCTTATGCTGATGATATTAAAATTTTTCAATCAATTACATCCATTCAGGATCACTTCAAATTGCAACGAAATATTGATATTATTGAACAATGGTCTCATAAAAACTATCTTCCTCTTAATTTGAATAAAACGAAAGGAATAATTTTCTCTAGAAAAATAAGTCCCCCTGCATACAATTATAATATAGGTTCTAAGGTTATCAAGTTTCTGAATCATATTGATGACCTGGGTGTTACCCTGGATTCAAAATTACTGTTTAATAAACATTTGCAGAAAATGATATCTAAAGCGAGAAGAAATTTGGGTACAATGAAATGGTTGTGTAGGAACTTTAATAATATTAATACTTGTAAGATTCTATGTATGTGCAATGTTAGATCTCATTTGGAGTATGCTACAGTTATTTCGAATTGTGAACCTAAATATTTTGTACACAGTATTGAATCTATTCAAAATAACTTTCTGGCCTGGTTGAAGTGGAAATTTAAGGTTTTTAATAACATGAGTTTGACAAGTATTCGAAAAGAGATCTGTCTGCCTTCACTGACAGACAGAAGGAATTTATATGACCTAAAGTTTTTTCATGGTCTACTGGATGGGACCGTCTATCTTGAGCATTTCATTTTTCTACGAATTCCTTTCTGTCTAACTAGGAAGTTTGTTCCCTTTTCTTGCTCCAATTTTCCTAACTCAGCTATTTACTGATCTATCTTTACCGCTAATAAGTATTATGAAATTTTGGATCTCTTTCAATCTAAATTTCACATTATACGTCAGCAGTTCTTACATCTATTGAATGACTAGTTCTATTTCTATTTCTGGTGCCTTTTATTATTTGATCTTCTTGGCTTTTTATTTCTCTGAGTTTTATGGTGTTTATGTGCCATTATGTTAAATATTGAATTACTAAACAGATACTACATGTTTGTGCTTTCAATTTTTCTTTTTTTATTATCGGTCTATATTTCTCCTGTTTTAATGTATTTTTTATTCCATATATGTCATATTTTTTTTAATGAATTATTTGTTTCAATACTATTGTATTATATGCATGCTATAAGCTATCTTTTCTATTTTGCACTGAACCATGATTTGTTTATATGTTATATTTTATGCATGCTGCATGTAATTTTTTTTCTATTATTATTTGTAATATGACTATGTATTTTTTTCTCTCATAGTTCTATGTAATTTTATAATTGTATTCTTGTGGTGCACTAGTGGCAATTCCAGCTGCATGTTTACCAAATAAAATCTTTTCAACATTATTATTATTAGCTGTTAATCACGGTATTCAGTAAATCAATGTACAGTTTTCTGCTTTAAAACCTGCATTAGTTGAATAGCGCTCCAAGTTGCAAATGCCATCTGCCCGTAGTTGCGTGATGAATAAAATATGTTGGCAATGCTAACAGTTCTACTACTACTACTAATATTGATACAAAACACTGTTTTCTACATCAGCTGTACAGACTGTATGGTGCGCGCAACACACTGTAGTAGTAAACCATATATACTCCCATACATTAACCATATATACTTCTATTTTGGTGTACAGTATCTTAATTGATTTTGCTTGTACAAAATTTATTTTTATGTACCATATATTGAAAATAGTACATGCATGACATATAGACAACATTCTGCATTACAGTTTAGCTAATCTACTAAAATTGAACCGAAATATTACAAGAAATTGTTAGCCTACATAATACGGTATATCACATCCATTTTTATTGACTAATAATGATTATTACGAACCAAATAAAAATAGTATAATAATGCCAAATTAATGTTGATTTCTGTTAGATGAAATTTTAAGTTCACCAACGCAGGTATCACCTTCCAGTAAAGACATGAAAGAGAAATGAAAAGAAAGGAAATAGAAAGCTACCACAGGTTCACGATTCACAAGGATCTTCCTATTTTACACTTGACACCGGTGAAAATAATAGCCATTTGTATCACAAACTATGTTCACAATAGAGTATGAACGGAATCTGTTTTAAGTCGCAAGAATACGGTCCACTTTCTTTCGGTCGAAAAACATTATATTTCACCTTACAGTAAAGTGCAAAAATAGAGAGAAAATCATCACTATTGGCTGATGTTGCACATGCACCTTGAGGTAATTCATAGAAAACAAAATTGAAAAGCGCCAGTGGTTCATGTTGTACAGGGGCCTTCGGGTATAAACAGATACCTCCGGATCATGTTATTCACTGCAACAATCATGTTATGCACCGCAAATTTAGAAAAACGAGTATGAACACTATTTATTTTATTTATTTTACTGATATTTTAATAATAAAAGTTCAGAACGTTGTCATTTTATTTGCATTTTCTAGAACAGTTCTACTTCAATTTGAACTTAAGAGAAGAAGCACTGAATAGCTTGACAAATACGTAATTAGTGTGTCTTGTATATCTTTCAATATGCATGGTGCACTAAAATATTCACTTTTGTATACAGTAAATTCAATCCAGATATTGTACAGCAAAATGTTGGTATATAATGGTTCAACTTGGTTCATGTTCGAAGTTTTAACTTATGAACTGAGAAAAATTAAACCTGAAACACGAATCGTATTTAATCAGTGGGCATTTTAGGTTTTAAAGAACCACATATTCTATTTTCTTCACTTCAGTTTCTAAGGCTTTTGTTTGCTAATGATATTTCTGTCTTGTATACATTGTACTGTAAATAGTGAAGTGTGTAGATTGATTTGTTTTCTTCAAAAACGTTATACTAAGATCTAAGAATAGTGTTTTTGGTTTTCTTTCCTGCCGTGAACTTGTCTTTTTACTAGCAAATTGTAGCCTGAATTTAAATGTATTGAAAAGAACCGACCTATAATGAGCGCTTGCTAATTTTAATTGTTATCATTTCTATCATACCTGGAAAGCAGTAAAGGGTGAAAACATTTGGAGTTGTTCTCATTCAATGTGGTAAAATAATAATTCTTACTGTGTTTATTTCCATTCATTTCTTACTGCGTTTATTTCCATTCACTGTTTTCGACATTATATCAAATGATTTGTCACATCAGATGGATTCCCAGATATGTCATAGGCAATCGTAGAACTATGAGCATAAGAGTATAGTTACGAAGCAGGCATAACGTGTAAATAACCTGTATTGTATATTACTGAATAAATCAGATTCAATTGAATATCACATTCTTATTACTGCAAGTTTAGTTTTCTACCAAACAGTAGCTATATTTGAACTGCTATTAAATTCAGAACACGAATCAAGAATACAGTATCTATGGAATAGACCACCTGAATTAATTACCTTGCGTTGACAGGACCTATCGGGTACCACGTGCTGATAGCTAACACGTGAGAAACAACAAACTTATATATTCAAAGCTGACACGAACAATATAGTCCATGAGCCATATCCCTAAAATTTGGTCGTTGGTACCATTTGACGGGGATGCAAAATCCACCAATGCTTTTTGAACAGATACGTGATCCAGTGTGTCGAAACAGCCTGGTGGACTTTTGTCCGACACAGCTTTGTGCCAAATATGACGCCATCAATTTGGCCGCCTACTGATTTCACCATAGCTATTCTAAAAGCTAATAATTCCACTATCTTTTAAGATAAAAACTTAATCCTTGCTTTATTGTTGAGAATATACTCCAGGGAAAAATTCAAATACTAAACATTGCCTAGTTATTGCCGCTATTTTGAAATATAGTACCTGAAAGTGAGAGAAAGTCATGATCACATTCAATTTCATTCTTTAATGGCGACTAACTATGAAACAACTATATTTACACAAAAACACC
Organism: Lepisma saccharinum; assembly: GCA_022664845.1. NCBI lineage: Eukaryota > Metazoa > Arthropoda > Insecta > Zygentoma > Lepismatidae > Lepisma > Lepisma saccharinum. The sequence goes on along the minus strand of JAGDQP010006397.1, from coordinate 29,005 downwards.
ACGAAATAAACAAAATTGTGCATTTCAAGAGCTTTCGGACGACACCTGAATCGTAACTGTACCTTTAAAAATAACGGAAATAGTTCATTTTATGCTGTGCTAGGTGTAGGTATCTAATTGGAGACCCAGAGAGTATAACAAACATCTTTTGGTTAACCCTCACTGGAATGGTTCCAAGAGGTTGTCTAACTTATGGTACTACTTTTTTCAATTTGTAGGACACAAGTGCAAAACATTGATTTTGTTTCATTGTATTCTGAGACCTGGAGCCCAGTCCTTCCTCTTCACACCAGTCGGCTGGATTCTTTCTTTCCTAATACTGTATATGTAATAAAAGAGTTTTCCTCTATTCCGTTTTGTGCTTACATACTGTAAGTGTATCAGCATTCCGTGATTCTGGTTTTGTTCTAGCGTTTTGCTGGTATTCCCGGTTAACTTTGCTATTTTGTCCAGTGAGGCTTTTGCTGCTCGAGTTTGGCCACGGACCCATATGTATGTATCCATTCTTCTCAGAGTCTGAGGTTTTAATTTTTCATTAGGTACTATTCTTATTCCTTTTTCGTGTTTCTCTTTATGCGGATCAAGATTTCAACCATCTGGTGGTGGTGACTGTGGTTATTACATTCTTATAGCATTCTAATTTTGTCTCTATGGAGTGACAATTTGCTTTACTGGTCAACCAGTCATGTTCTGACCGGACTCTTGGCTGCTTGATCTGCGGTATAAGCTATTGATTAAATCTCTTTCTATTTCCCTCTTGTACGCATGGTTAGGATCCCGCTTGAGGGGAGTTAACCTGGTTTCTGAACTTTTCCAGTTTCCTTCTTCAGATCTGTTAGTCATTGCTTCCGTAACCGGGCTTTATGGAAGTTTCCAATTTTCCGGTTTATGTGATCTCTATTACATTTTTCTGGCACTTAAAACGACCGATTTTGTCTTTTATTATACTTTTCTTCTCCATTTTGTTTATTAGTGTTGTGAATTGCATAGGCAATTCCCCACAGGTTTGTATTCAGCATAGGTATTTCCCGACAACTCCAAATCTAGATACTAACGTAGGACACAAGTACGGATTGTTCCAGTAGCTGTGCCTCTTTTTAGAATGATTTATTTCCATCCCATCTAATGCAGGTTTTACATTAAAACCACCAGCTCCACGGGTAGTGCAGGAGGTGGTGGGTAGAATATTTCACATTTAGAGTAAACTTGTCCTTTGCACTATTCGTACAGTTGTGCTTTCTTCTCTTTTTATTACCTAAGAGGATTCAGTTTCGATTACAGCAATTACTGAGTTTATCTAATTGAGCTTAAGAATTCACTTTGAGGAATTATATTAGTTTTGGAATTCAGATATCTTTCAGGTGCCGGAGGTTTCTCAATCAAAAAGCTATAAAACATTTAATCGAATATAAAAAATGTAAAGCTATTCCCTGTGCGACACGAACGTGCCGTGGACGGCGCGTGGGGGATGTGGAGGTAGCGCTCCACATTTTCTTGACGGTACGAAGTGAGGTGGGGTGGTCAGCCCCACGCTCGACCGCCTTCACCTTCCCAAGGTGCCGAGGAATACCAAGGACACTCCGGTACTCAATTTGATAGGAGGCTGAGTGCACCTTAGAGCGCCAGGCATGAGAACACTGAGGGAAAAGTCTCCAGTGTCCTGGCCGATTTGAACCCGGGCAGCCCGATTCGTAGTCACACGCGCTACCATCTGAGCCACGGCGACTCATTAATCGAATATATATATATATTGTATAAATATTGTGTAATATACAAATCGACGATCGGCAGGGACTAGAGGTATTTCTCAGCGGTGCTCAAATTATTTACTTTTACCGTCTTATTTAAATCATTTGCGAGAATCTGTTCTAATTTACTTAACATCAGCTCCCATTTCTGGGTTACAAATCATATGCTCTAACTTTAATGTATCAAACAGCAATCTTACTTATGACAATTTCACTTTGTTTCACCTTGATCCTTTCAATTCGACTTCAATATCAACCGGAGAAGCATTTACTTAACCTCAGTTGCAGTTTTTGACGAAATTAACCATGGTACGTCTTTGAATACAATCTCAGACTCTTTGTATATTCCCTTTTCAAAAAGTAAGACGACCCATGTGAAGTGCATATTTCCAAATCCTCAATAGAAACGATGCAATGCACTCGCGCTGATGCTTCTATATGCACCCACAATCTACAATCAAGTTCCATTCGCAGAAAAACTATTATTTTACACTCAAATTATTGCCATTTCCAGACACTATAGAAAAAATTATATCTTCTAACTTTTAAAAATATTTCTAAGTGCAGCGCAGCAAAAATTCAACTAAGATCCGCTCATGGTCTTCTAAAAATCTAAGTTCAGCCTTCGAGCTGGAAGCAGTTTTAGTTCATAGCTCATAGCTTCGCCCACTGACCGTGCATCATCATTTCCCTCAAGACCCATGCTAATTGCTTGGTTCTGCCCCAACACAATGGAAGAGTCTCCGCCTACTCGCTTTCGCATTCCAAGCTCTCTCTTTTCTTGCTACAATTTCATTGTTGTGGTCAGTTAAACAGTTCTTTCTAAAAATACATTGGCAAGCTTCTTTCTTAAACCACATTAAGCGTTTAATGAATTACACATATATTATCAATAAAATACGGCACACACATAAAACACACATAGAATATTTACGTACACTTGCAATTATATCAGTACTGATTTATATATGGATCCAGATCTTACCTATTAAAAGATTAAACCGCTATCATAATAGAGTTTCCGACAACTTAATGTATGTACACTCGGATAAACAAAATTACAAAGATATACTCAGGTTCACTGAAACCATTTTATGGCCCTCTAAAGTCAATGATTGTTCAAATTCGTCCTAATGTTGTAATTTCAGACACCGCAGTGCTGAGATACAACTTTTCGGTTGTGTTTTCAAGACACATTTTTCTAGGTAGGAGATTCAAAAGTGTCGAGTATCGTCTTTTGTTTCCAGTTATTTTTGCAGATAGCTGTTTTCTGTCACAAGACTCTCACATGATAGTGTCATAATATGTTACATTTTTGTAATGTTTTAGCGTTAATTTTTCTTTTCTAGCTAGTTACAAGTTCAGGGGCCTCATGGCTCTCTTCTTTGTGGTGATGAGCAAGGATCTCATGTATTTCTTGTCCTTAGAGTCAGTTGTTCACTAGGTCTTATTACTATAATATTTATTATTACATTAATTTTATAAATAATTGCCTAGTGGTAGTTTCCAGATAATTTTGGTCCTAAAAGGGCCTATGGTCATCTTTTATCAATTCAGTGTAATACAAAGTACTTAGTCAATTTTTATTGTTAGTGGAGGAGACTGCATAATGAAGAACTCCACGGACTGTACGATTCACCAGATGTTGTAAAAATAATGAAATCGAGACGACTAAGGTGGGCAGGCCATGTAGCTCGGATGGGGGAAAAACCAAGATTATATTCTATCCTGGTTGGAAGGCCCGATGGAAAGAGGCCATTGGGAAGACCGAGACGTCGTTGGGAGGACAATATTAGAAGAGATCTTCGAGAAGTAGGTGTTCGTGATGAAAACTGGCTTGATACTGCCCAGGATAGAATCCAATGGCGAACGTTTGTTACTGCGGCGATGAACTTGCGAGTTCCATAAGCCATAGAGTTAGTTAGTTAGGAGCTGGCAGGTGTCTAACCAATCTCAGTTTCAAACTTAAGGTTTCATTATGCGTTTGCTACATAATGCTTCAGTAAGACATTTATTCGGCCCACTTGTACTTTTAGTACAAATTACTTGAAAAGCGAATTATCACTACAAATTGTACTCTTTAGCACAATTCTAAAGCTGACGTGACCCCTTCGATAAAAGATCTCCAGGCATCAGATAAGACGATCGTGGTGCCTACTCGACAGGTCATCTGCATCTAATCCATCTCCCAGGAAATTGTTGATCTGCACATCAATTCCATGATTAGGCAGAGTACCGTCCTGTTGGAAGCATGTGGGAAAACTACCGTTCTCTGATAATAGCGATGGAAGCACATCTGCCTACAGTAATTGAAAAAAAACCGTCTGCTGTTCGAGTCCCCTCAATGAAGAAGGGTCCCACAATTCGCATTCCCCAAATCCCATCCCATACGATTATCTTCTGTGAATCTACCATCGTGATGGGATCAATCCAATGTGGATTAGCATCAGACCAATATCGATGGTTTTGCTTAATAACTTCGCCGTTCACGTAAACATTGGCTTCGTCTGCAAACATATCTATTGTGCGAATATGAATATATATGTGTTTCTTAAACTGGTTGATTGAGCCACTCTGCAAATTATAACCGACGATCAGCATGTTATGTCCTATCATTTGGCATTGTATTTATCATCTCGATATCGACTGAACAGTTCAACAACCTCCCTTGTGAGTAAATGGTTTTATAAAGGTAAACTATACCTTTTCACTAAATAGTCCTACTCTATTTTCCGTTTTTAATTGTTCATCATTTAAGTCTCTAAATATACATTATAACGAATTAATTACACAGGGTAACACATTTTATCTTTTTTTCCGTAACATGAATAACAATAACATTTTTTTACTAAATTTGGGGTGCTGATTTCAAATATAAGCTAGAAAAGCACCCACCACGTAAGATGTTTTTTGTTATGATAACTTTTACTTTTTCTGTGTTCCATACTTACATGTTGTAATGGCGTGCGTTCACGTATAAAAGCTTTACAGTTTATCATAGCTGTAAATATGTGTACCTTCAGGTATGTGTTAAAAACACTGAAAGTTTGAATCTTAGTATAGTTTTGGCCTTAATACCTTTATGTAGTTGGGCCAACTTCACGTACCTCAGAATAACTATCTTCGCGTGTTTTGTCTATAAATTCTTCAATTTCTTCTTTCTCTTTGTAACATCCCGTTACATGTTACACATACTAAATAATGCATAGTGATATTCTTATGTTCTAAGGCAAAACAAGAATTTTAATAATAATTTGCCGGGATATAATTGTTGACGTCACTGTATTTAACTTTTCTTAGTGATTATTTTTCTTTTATTTCTATCACCATTTGCGTTTCGTTTTCTTGTATTTCTATTCCCTATTGTTGGCGGATTGATTTCTTTGCGAAGAGGATATTTTTCTCTGTAAGCCGCCTTCTAGAATTTGTAGAGCTAGTATATTTATAAAACTCCTTTGCTAATTTGGCAAATGTGCCATACGGTACTAGTTATTTCATTGTTCGTATTTCATTGGTGGATTTATTCCTCCATGAATTTTATTTGAATTACGTGCACTTAAAATATTATTATTGTTCTCTTATTCAACAAATTTTCTTCCCACCTGTTTCATGTTTTCAAACATCCTTTCCTTTAGATAAAGAGTGCAGTGCTGAAGCGTTATTTAGGGGGCAGGGGGAATTACCCCGCCCCGTGAGTTTGAGAATATAATCTCACTAAAACGTAAAGAAAAATTCTTCAAAAAGGAAAATTAAACCGACATAAAAACATAATAGAAAGTAAAGAAAAATACTATTAATGTTTTCAATTTCTATTTTTTGTAGTAGTTCGGCACTAAATTTATAACTAAAACAACTACTTGTAACGTGCTACACAATGTGGGTTAGTGAATTTTAATTGCCTATTATTATAGTAATTAATTTGGCTCCGACCACATACAAAAAATCGAAAAATGAGAGAAAGATTTTAAGAAGTGATTTTAAATTTTACTTATAGTGCGTCCGGTGTTTATACTCGTCTTCTGTAAAGAAGTTCATAATCTATATACTCTTTTTCTTTCATATCAGTACCGTTCAAGTATAATTATGCATTACGTCTGCATGGAGTTACAATTGGATCGCTGAAAAACGCTGTGCGTCACCTGTCCAACATTGACTAGATTTATTATAACAGTAATTCTCAAAGGGTGTGCACTGGCACGCTAGTATGCCGCGAAATTGCTTGCCTGCCCCGTCCCGCGCCGCGCCACGAGAAGACTGATATTTTGATTAAAATGATAAAATAAAAGTGAAATAGAAATTGAATATCTTTAAGACCGTTATTTATTAATACAAGAGGGGCAGTACATTGTAAGTAAGAAGTTGGAAATGTTAAAACTATTGGGTGAATAGTTCATTTTTGTAATTAAATACCGGCTTGTTTATTTTGGAACAGTCTGGCATGATACTTGAAGTCCGGATCAAGCGCGCACTGGTACCGAAAAGCGCCAGAACGCCATTCCGGTACTTACTGCTTCGTAGGAGAAAAAATGTTCCATTTTACAAAACATGTTGGCTGAGTCTAATGAATTTTATCATTACCCCCACCCGTACGAGACCGACAGTACCACATGTGTCAAGTTTAATGGTTGTGAAAGTGTGCGGCCCAAACTTGAGAGACTGGGGATCCAAAGACATATGTGAAAACATGGCTGTAAAAACACCGAACTGCAGATGACACCACAACAAGAGAAGCAAAACCAATCAATTTGGAGAATTTTAATCATCTTCGTAAGTTTTTGTAACACATTATCACGTGGTTGTATCAAGATTGGATTTTCAGTAAGTAAAATAGAAGATTTTGTACTGTGACATTCCTACTATTAAATTTTTCTTGTTCAGTTTCTAAATGTTAAGCTTTTCAAATTTAATTGATAAAGTATTCCATATTTTTGTCAACATTAACAATTTTGTTTTATGCCTATTCCTCACTTCTCAGTTATTGGTATAACATGTGGCAAAAACTGAAACGTTCCGATACTGGATTTTATGAGTGCACCCCTGGTCCAGACTTCCCGGAACCATTACAATTCTCATTCTACTTTGGGTACAGCAAATTTGTGGCATGACACTCCTTTATCGTGTATAAATACCAATTTTGCATCCTTTATAGTGAGGCCAATAGTGAGGCTTATAGTGAGTATAAGTTTTTGTTTAGTTTATATCTTGTTAGTGGTTCTTGGTTCAGAGACCTGCCGTGTGAAGTCATAACTCTGGGCCTATACTTGACGTTTCTTTGTTTTCTGGTTTGTTAGTGCCTGCATATGTGTTGTGCTCGACAGCACCAATGTGACTGTATTCTGATGTTTATTCTTATTAATGACATCTTTTGTTATTGTATAACTATTCACAGTTAGTGCTTTGTTTGTTGTTGAATTGTTGTTAATGTATAAAGTAAGTCAGTAGACGTTTGCGGACTGGATCTACAGAATTCTGGTAAAATGGATTCCAAACCTTCATTTCATGAACCACTACGAGGATTGAGCGTGAAACCTTGCGTATAGCAAAGGAGATCGATTGCCACTCGGTCACCTTTATGTTATTTTGGGTACATGATATTTGTTCATGTATGAATATGTTGGGTATAAATGTGTAGAAGATGAGCAGTTTGGTCTGCCTATTTGTTTTTCTATAACTTTTAGAAAAAGTTAGAAGAGTTGGGTTTTCATTGTTCTGCTACTTGAAATATGTGATTCCAAGGTTAATGAAAGTACATCCCATAATGTGTGCTGTTTTCGTAAATATTTATAAACCACCTATATAATTTTCTAGAGGGTATTGCTGTTTTACTACTGATCATTATTCCCTCGAATAACACTGGGCTACAATTTTTGGCGACTTCTTGTTTTTTTTTTTTTGTTTTTTTTTTAGTCTTTCTTATTTCATTTGGTGGTACTAATTATGAGTACAATATTCGTTTCCCCGAAATGTCGTTATCTCTACTGTCAGAGATTTTTTTCCGAAAACTAGTACCGTTAAATTACAATACCTTTAATAGGTTTTTAGCATTCCATAACCTCCAATTCAATTCCAGAAATAAGCGAAATATTATGTTTGAAGAGAAAAACGAATAATGGGAAATATATTTCCGTCGAATGAAGTCGTTATAGGTCACTCAAACAGGATAATATCAAATAATTGATATGTGAAAAGCTCGAAATTTCTTACTCAAGAAACTGGATTTTACTGCAGCTCGAGCAAGCCTAAATTTCCAGGTGTGATACACTGAGAGTTGTGTTGCAAATGCAATAAATTTATGAGTTGCTGCATAAAACATCAGAGATTAATAACAGATAAGCCTAAAGATGAGGATTAAAGTGAAAACAGAGGTCATGTAAAATGATGATTACTTTCAACCATAGTGTATTGTATAAACATTATCTCTCTCTATTGTAAGCCATAACCATTCTAATTTTTCTCCTCGTTTAATGCAGTAGGGCCTATGCTTAACAAAATTTACCCAACACAGGGGACCACCTCAGTCTGATTTGAAGCTGTTACCTGTTGCCACGTAACACATGCGGGTTCCTAAAAAGCACGTTCTGAGAGTATGTTCACTTACATGATTTTTGTCGCCATCAAAGTAGCTTTCCTTGTCGTCCACTTTGAAGGATCACAAAAGGCAAAGAGGATAATTATTACCCTATGTTCAAGATATAGTCACTTTTGGGGAAACCTTTGCCAAGAACAAAACAGATAGGTTCAAGAAGTCCTGATACTAGAGACCTTCACGCGCAAGGGACCAGAGTTTGACAACAAAGAGAGCGTCTTCCACTTGTCAAAGTTTATATATCCTCTCGTATCTGGGACACGGTTTAATAATAAAGGCTACATCCAAAGTTCAGGTCACTATATTTCGAGCTGTCCTTGTTATCCTGTCTTGGACATTGTAGGTCATCCTAATGGGCCCAAGACTTGAACCACACGTATTTTAATTATATATATATATAAATTTTAGAATAAATATATATTTTTATATAAATAACAACCATATTCAATCCACTAGTGGATGAGGCCTCTCTCCGAAGGTAGGAGTTGGTCTACTGCTGACCAGACGGGTTGGGAGAGGATATATATATATATATATATATATATATTCTGAGGTTTGGTCCCTAAATTTACGATGGTCAGTCGAAAGATATGACACGCGCCTTGCAATTTTTGTCCATAAGGAATTCAAGGCATTGCAAGATGCATGCCACGGATACTTATGTACCTCTGGCCAACTGATAGAGAAACTGACACTTTTTCCTGGTCTACTGTTGTCGTGTTCAGTCAAATTACAAAATATATTACATCTAAACAATAAAGAATTTTTTCTCGCCTACTGTGGCCGTGTTAATTCAAATTACAGAATATCTTACACATAAGCAATAAAGATTTTTTCCAAGGTCCCTATCACCATATACTATATACATATATTTGGACGCTGTTTTTTTTTTTCAGTCTATTTCTCAGGCTAAAATGAAGGATGTAATAGTCCTAGTTCTTCGAATTATTTGTCCTGCTTTCATGTATAAAAGTAACTAGCGTAGCACTTAGGATGTGAATCTGGAATGGGAAACACTGGTGGCTGTAATCACTATTAGTTGATTTATTCTTGAAACATCCTTGTAGGGAGACACTAGTTGTTTGATGAGATTGTCATATTAACCGTTGGGGGGTGATAAGTTACTGTTGGTTATCCTGTCTTTCTGGCGAGGGTATAGCGTCTGTGGGATAATGTTTCTTGAATGAAGATGTCGGCATTCGGTTTCACTGCAGCCCCCATGGTTGATGTGATCATCTGGCAACAAGGATGGAATTCTAAAGAGATGCTGAAATAACATCTGGCAACACTGGAAATTACAGTTTGTTGGATGGTTGTGCTACCATCTTAACTGGATGCTGGAATGACACCTGGGAAGCTTGGTACCGGTACTCGCAGCTTGTAGGATGGTTGTTTGTGCTACCATCTTTACTGGACGCTGGAACAACATCTGGTAACCCTGGTAGTTGCCGCTTGGAAGATGATTGTTGATGCTACCATCTTAAGCAGATGTTGGAATGACATCTGTAGCCTTGGTACTCGCAACTTATAGGATGGTTGTAGATGCTACCATCTTAACAGGATGCTGGAATAACATCTGGTAACCCTGGTAATTGCCGCTTGGAAGATGGTTGATGATGCTACCATCTTAACAGGATGATAGAATAACATCTTTTAACGCTGGTAGTTGCCGCTTGGAAGATGGTTGTGAACCTGGCATGCTCCTTGAATTTCTTTTGACCATCTGATAATACTGGTACTCAGGTTGTTAGGTAGGTGAGAGAAGGATTAACTGGACATAGGAGGCCGCAGTGATAATTAAACTGACTTTTTTTTAAAATGTGCGATAAGTGCACTTTGTGCAATCATCACCAAACGTGTCTTTATTTCATATTAATTCATGAAGTTACAAGCTCAGAGAACTTCGCACAATCCTATGAAATATGTTGAAATACACAAAAACTCTCTTATCTATCAGTATAAAAAATAAACAATATAAATTACTATTAGCGAATTGATCTAGTTATACTGAACAGAAATGTACAAAACAAGGAAGCTGAGTGATAAAATTAAGTTGTCACGACCGTTGACCTTGTGAAAGGAGAGAATGCAGGTTTGGAATTTCCAGAAAGGCGGGAAGAGTGCTCGCGGGTGAAAACTAGAGCATGTGAACGTAAATAGCGATTATTTCAGTTTCCTTAAGGTGGTGTTTCTGGGGTGTGTCGTGTTGCTGAATTGAAGTCATGTCATGGGTTACCGTGATTTGAGTTATGGGGACATGGAGTGGTATTGGAATACGAATATAAAGTAACATAATCGCGATTCGTTGTGGTATAAGTGCGGACATGTTCATGGTAATTGTAATTATACGGTCCGCGGGAATGAAAGCAGGAGAGTTACTCGTCGGAAAGCCTGCACATCAGAAATGTACGTGAAAAGTATTAAATAACTCTTTATTGACGGATGTACTGGGAATTTATGTTTCAGCGGAATCCGTTTCAGCAATCAGGAAGATGAAGCTAGTTTCATGTTAAATTCACATTACAGAAGTGTTAAATTCTGGATGTGCAAGGGGGAGAATTCTATATTTAACGCTACCGTTGTGATGTTTAAATGTAGGTGTGTGAGTGCATCGCCCGGTAAAACGACACATTCGAAACCAATAAGCTATGAAAACTACTAAAAACAGGGTAAGGGGAAGGATTAGCATGGTTATAACAAAAGTAGTTTGTTACTAATTGCCTGCTAGATAGATGCTATAACCAAAGTTAGGATGCGCAAGAAGTGGTATAGGGAAAAGGGAAAAATATAGTTAGTATCTATAAGAATCCAAGGGTAGTACCTCGTGGGTGGGATTTGGGTGCTTTGTATTAGACATTCGCGTATAACGTCTGTAGATATACATCAAAGCGAGTGTGTTTGTTAGCGTTAAAAGGAAATGAACAGAAAATATCGATGTTTGTATTAAAGTAGCGTTTTCTGAAGGAAACAAATTCAACCAATAATCAGTACTCAGTTCCGGAACTGTTTCTTAGTGCGGTTCAAAATATTGTGAGAGAAATTCTAAGGTGTTTGTGTCAAATTGAACGGAATTTCTGAGGCTTTAAGAGTTGGTAAAGAAAAAAATATGTCCTGAAGTGAGAAGCCATAAAAGACTGTAATCACGTAAGGCGTTGTTTTGAGATTAAGACAAAGAGGGCTGCCTCTTATTATGAACAAATATTTTAAATACACATTACCAAGTTAAACATTTTTGTAATCTGTATATTTTGTTTATAACAATTGAAGCCGTGACTTCCATAACCACAGAAGTCCAGCGGAATATATATTGAGAAAATCAATAAACACTGAATATGTCTTGGAAATTTGAACTTGGAAATCAGATTTTTTTCATAGTTACACTTTGCTGAATAACAAATGTCACCAAGTATTAAAATAAAAAGTATTACAAGTAATTTGTCTATAATAAAATAATGAAAATTCTGAACTTGTGTTATTATGGAACTCATTAGTCTGTTGCATTGGTTTCAGATACTATAACTCTGATTTGGAAAACTAATTTACTTATTTTTAAACAATAATGTCAGGAAATGAAACAAAAAACAGTCAAACCCAGTCTCTATTTTCACAATAATGTAATACAACAAAGAAATTTAGTTTACTCATATCTTTCCTTCACTTAATCAGAATCACACACTTCACTTCCTGATTCCTCAGGACAGGGAGTTTGATCCAGAAGTCTCTGAAAGTAAGGTTGCTCTGCAGGTAAAATTGACGACAGGCATTTTTCAATATCCCTGGCTTTAGCAGCTTTCAGGGAAATTTCAGCTCTCTATGCTCTGAGTTTTTCCATAATGATAGACGCGATAGGGAAAAGACGAAATGTGATTAGACATTTGCAGTTTCAGTTCATCAGATATGCATCTCTCTTCACGGCGACCACCTCTTCCATCACATGGGGCCGTAACTCCTTCGGAAACCAACTGAGTAATCCGTCGTAATCTTGCTTTAGTAATACCATGCAGCAACAAGAAAGCTTCTTTACAGAGAATCTGTTCATGAATCCCACATTTAATCTTAAAAAAAGGAATATTGTTTATATGCGATTTATGTTTAAGACACTGCAGAATAAAATAATCATAAACACTGCAGAATAACTTATATTATTATTTATATATAATAATCAATACTTACTCGGTAATAAAATACAGCAGAATGTGGCTTTAATGGCATTTCCAGTCTATTTCGACGCCTTTGTGGTAGGGACACAGTTATCAATCCAGCTAGATAAGTATCTTGTATATCTTTTGTGAACTCATTGAAGTTATTCAGGATTTCACTTTTGAATGGATCAGACAAAGAAGCCATACATTTTCTTCTGAACTTGAAATACAATACATTTAATTTATTCTCTTAGAGATGAGGATATATTATAATAATTACTTGTTACAAATATGTTACTGTTAATTTATTTTAATTAAACTACTAACAAATACGAGTATGTAATATTATACAGTAAACACATAATTAACTTTGATATTAAAAGCAGTGTTGTAAAATTGTTAAAATGATGGACTCCATATTAGAAAAGTTTTTTTTAGAATAATTTTAGCATTTTTTTTTCTTTTTACATGCTGTTTACATTTTATGGTCCTGCTAAGCATAGCTTGACAGAGGTGTCAATATTACCTTGTTAATGTACTTCAACTAATCTTACATTTATCAATATATTTTTAAACGTATATTTTCAAACTAAAAGTAAACCGTTACAAATTTACATTAATATAAGTTATATAGTTTCTAATCTATGAATATTTTGTTTAACCAAGATCTCAGAGTTATTTTTATTGATTTCATCCTTTTAATTTTGCCGAAAGTGGGAATAATTGATAAAATATTAAAGGTATTTTATAATTTGAATATATTTTCCCATTATTATTTTTAACAGCTGCAGCTACTGTATATTTTTAATCATTTCAGGTGTTGTATTATTGAGGAGGTGTTTTGTATTTCATGATTTAATACTATGAAATAATAATATAAACCTTTTGGCGATAATGTATGACAGTAATATATCATTATTAGTTTTAATGTTATTTTTAACCGAATTTGGAATAATAGTTTTTCATGTCTTTCTGTACCATAAACACTTAATATAAAACTTCTCATGCTGAAAATAAATGAAGTGCAATCTCCTACACCAACAATGATCTCACTTACTTGCGATCTGATCCCGTCTTTCTTTCAGGTACCTCCTTCCCAATAGTATTTAATACAGGCGCTCCTCACGTAATCTTGTTTTCGTACATTCTTTGTCCATTCATTTGGTCTATATTTCTTTTTAGGCACAGACCTATCATCATCAGAAACATCACTCATATCGGTATTAATCAAAGACCGGTAATTACCAAAACTTAATATGATAATAAACCAGCGCGCGACACCAACTACACCAACAGATCAGCTGTGGAAAGCTTGATGCGCGCGCCTCGATGCAGCGACAGTGGAACGTTGTGCTGTTATGATTCAGAGTCACACTAAACTCGTGTCGACTGTTTGCTTTCCAGAACAACACAGGTCCATGGACTTGTGTGCTAATGAAACTCAACACGTCAGTAACATGCGGAAGATACGGGAACTTGTATTGTTTTGAATGTCCAACGATAGAGCTCAGTTAGACGATTACAACGATATAGTGCCAAAAAGTGGATTTGTGCTGTTATGGAACGCGTGGTTTCAATTATGTAAGTTATGACCATATTTAAATGTCCCATAACAACTCGCTATTTTATCAGCACAATTAGTTTAAACCGACAGGCAAATTGAACTTTGTAAAAAGATAAGAATGTCTGGTAAATCAGATAGATGAACTCCAATATTATAGGATTACGACCTTATGGTAGAAGGTTGCTGAAATTTCCCTATATAAGTAAAAACAATCAAAGGATTTTTGGACTTAATCACAAGAAACTTTTCATAGTTAGTGATCGAAAGTACTAAAGCGTTCCTGCATACAGTGTTTATATCAAAAATTCAAAATTTGTAGTGTTAAATACATCTAAAAGTGACTTGTGAACAGATTTATACAGTGGAAGATAGAAGATGGTGGACTGTAACCATAGTGACTAGTCAGTAACTTCAAAATACAAAATATTATAGATGATAGACTGTGGGACTGTTTAACTTATTAATGTCAATAATAAAATGTCAAATAGATAACGATTTCGCAATGGGCATGACCAAAAAGAGTCGATCCCGCGATATTAATAAAGACTAAGATTGAAACTCCAATATTATATTGATTACAGTCTTTTAATGGAACCTTAAGAGAAAATTGTAAATTACACACGTAATAGTGTAAATAAAGGAATTGTAGACACTATGCATCGAGACTTACTCGAGACGAGACCAAGACCGAGACTTGTCCCTCGAGACGAGACCAAGACTTGCCTCTCGAGACTCTCGTCTCAAACAAGACTATAGGCTTTATTTTCATGAATGTCGATAATATTAATTTAATGCTTTTGTTGATGTTGTTTTATACTAGAATTCTTTTGACAATTAGTTTCATTCTGATAAATTTTGTTTAACATGTTATATTGCAGTTTTAAAACTTGACTATAAGTCAACTATTAATGTCAAACTATTTTCTGTTGTCTTTCAACAACCATATAAATGTGTTGGAAATTGATTCGGGTACGGATAAATACAGTCATTTATTTATTTATGTGGATTTTCGTCCAAATGCTTTTTCCCTGCTGATAGTCTTTTAATTCTGTTCACACTCTCCCACTTATATCAACCTCTGCTACATAATCCCGTAAAGACTGTAAAGCATACGTCAAGAAGTCTGACTGCCTAAATTTTAATATAGGTCTTTCCTTACACCATTTACTTAGTATGATTGCATTATTAACCAGTACCTTAGAAAAGATGGAGACAATCTAATGTTCTTATATAATTTACAGCCAAATTCAATCCACTACTGGAGACCTCTCCCAGAGCGAGGAGTTCGTCTACTGCTCCCACGCTGACCAAACGTGTTGGGAGAGGAGAGCCAAACCTCTCAACTGTGATTGCCATTGTATTTTATTCCCAGCAGCTCCCCAATTGCATCACGATAATGGGTGCGTTGATCGTGTGGTTCCTCTCGCATTAGGAAAAATCCCCTGGTAGAGCCAGGAATCAAACCCGGTACCGCACGATTAGCAGTCAGCGACGGTAACCACTAGACCAGCTGAGTGGTCATAGATAGATAGATTGTACGCGTATATCTGTGTGTGGGAGTTGGGTGTATATATATATATATATGGGTGTATATATATATATATATGGGTGTATATATGAGAGAATAATGAATAATAAGCTATAATAAAAGAATTAACATCGTGAAAACTGAAATATAAAAACTGTGAATGAAATTGTGTTTTCCTCATGCCATCGTACTCGCCCACACTATCCTATAAAAAATGGGTTGTGCTTTCATTTATATCCGCTTCTGAGAATTCTATTTAGTGTACAGTACAAAGAGTGAAACGTTGTTCTTTTTTCAATACGTCCACTTTATTGTTCTCCTCATATTGTATATAAGCTTTTCATTTCAATGGAGCATAGGATATAAGGGTGCATGAAGGTTTGTTAAATTTCAGTTCAGATACATATTGCAGCTTGACCTTTCAAACTATAAGAATTAATGAAATCCACGTTCTTTGGATCTTATTTTTATAAAGTTTATTATATTAGATTTAGAAAATATATTCAACATTACCTCTCTCTCTCTCTCTCTCTCTCTCTCTCTCTTTCATTCTTTCTCACTCTCTCTCTTTCTCTCTCTCTCTTTCTTTCTTTCTTTCTCTCTCTCCTTCTCTCTCTCTCTTTCTCTCTCTCTCTCTCTCTCTCGCTCGCTCACTCTTTATTTCTCTCTTAGTTGTTGTTTTTTACGTGGGTGTTGTAAGTTGAGATAATTCTTTTCAGGTTTTAACTCAACCATTACTGGCTTCTAAAATGATGCTTCTAAAACCCTTGAGACTCTTGTTATATTCATTAAAATCATTCTGTAGTGAAGATTTATTTTACGATATCTTTTTTTCATTATCTCTGTGAACAAGGACTGTTGTACACTTTCCTCTAGATTCTTTTAAAAGTAAATTTATAAAAAAAAAATCCTTAATCCTCTACGCTCAGACTGTTCTTTCAAACGTTGAAAGCAATCTTCTTATTCGCTTTCTAAATATCATATTTAATTCATGTATTAAAGTACGTTACTCTTGAAGTGACAAAGTTTCCACGCAGACCGAAATATGGCTCATCCAATGCTTGATTTTTCACTTGAACCACAGCATTGCACATCCGTTTTTATTCACTTTACATTTCCTCTTCTACAAGGTTCTGCTGGTTTCTGAATTAATTAAAGTTTTGAAGAATTTAAATGTTACAACCTAATTTGAGTACAATTTCTCGTATATAATTCGAAACCTAACATTCTGATGCTATTCACAGCTTGGGTCAGCAACTGGAAATTGTGAAACGCAGGACAAAGCTCCGGAAAAAGCCGGACTTTAAAAAAAAATGCTGGACACAATGAATTTATAGCAATGAACATTTTTCTAGTCACAATCTCTTTCGTTATGTACCATTTTATCTAGTAGTGAAAGTTTTGGGGGCGTTAAAGACAAAAATATTACTTGCTGATGTGCTAGTTCTCACCATGTTTTGGTACTTTTCGAAATTTCGCTAACGATTCCAAAAAAGCTGGCCAAAAATAAAAAAACTCAAGTAAATGATCTCAAAATCTGTACTCGGGGTTTTCTTGGGTCGCTGATTACGAATTTGAAGTCAGAGTTGGAAAATGTAACCCCTTGTATTCCCTATTGACAACTCCTGTTCGTGAAAAGCCTGTGTATCATGTTACAATCAAGATGCATATAATTTTCATGAGTTTTGGGGTCGCTGATTACGAATCTGAAGTCAGAGTTGCAAAATTTAACCCCCTTCTTAACATTTTAGCGTATAATAAATTATATTTTTAATGAAATATTACGTTTCTTTTTGTAAATGATTTCTGATTGAATGTAAATTGAGTAATAATAAAAAAATATATTTGCAAATGCTTTGATATATAATAACGGAACTATGATAAAATTAATTTTTGAAAAATTAGTTTTTATTAAGTATAACCATAAATCAGTTTATTGTATTAAAAATGTAATTACAAAAAAAATCGGTTTCATCGTCAGGCGATAAATTTATAGATGCATCAGTGTCTTCTGATGTCAATTGTTCTGAACTTAAGACATCGTTTTGTTCATCTTGTTGACTAACTCTCACCGTTAGCTGATAAGCCTCTCCCTCTCTCTCTCTCTCTCTCTCTCTCTCTCTCTCTCTCTCTCTCTCTCTCTGTATATATATCAGGCACGCAGACACACACACACACACATATACACAAACATACACACTTATTCCATGTCTTCCAATGCCTCTTCTTATGAGGTTAGTTTTGTCAAAAACAACATTGCACAATCCTATATTTCACTTTACATTTAGTAGTTTATTCTAATAAGATCACTTTCATTCGCTTTGCTTCACTGGGGGTGGTAACCCTAGGCTCCCTGGGGGTTACACCCCCATAGAGGAGGTTTGCCCCACTTATTGTGACCTACTCTTGGTCATACACCTTCATACCAAATTTCATTTCTCTAGCTTGAGTGGTTTGAAGAATGGGTTTTTGGGCGGCCATTTTGGATTAAAGAGGGCGAAGTTTTTAAAACATTGTAATATTTTCCTAAACTACTCGTGGAGATACACCTTTATGCCAAATTTCGTATGTATAGCTCAGAATGTGTAGAAAATTGTTTATTGGATTCGCCATTTTCGATCCAAGATGGCGTCTTTGGATACATTTTATAATATTTTCTTAAACTACTAGTGATGATGTGCCCTCATTCCGCTTCAGTAGCCCCAGCGGTTGTCTGTGTATTCTATACAACAGTGGTTTTTTAGGCGGCCGTTTTGGATCCAAGATGGCGACGTTTTCAAAATTTGGGATTTTTTCCTTTACCTACTATGCAACAGCCTAGTTTGCTGTTCCATTTTTATTTTTCTTCCCCTTTTATTTCTTTGTAATGTTCTGTTTCCTTTCGTGCTCTCCCTATATTTTTCTCTTTGTTTGGTTTTAGTCACGCTTTGAGCGTGTTTCGTTTTATTTTTTCGTTTCGTTTTCTGTCTTTATCTATTCAGGTTTTCGTTAGTCACGAAGCATTGACTTGGATTTAGGGCTTTATTTTGATTCGATCCCACTCAATGCTTGGCGTTGTGTTACTTGCTGATTGGTGTGAATCAGCATTCTTCTCCTGTTGATGGGAGAACTGCTCTCCCCTCCATGTTAGCTTCAGTTCTAATTTCACCGACCCAAAGGATGGATGTGTGGGCTTTTCCGTCTTCTGTATCCCCTAAGCCCTAACTACAAATCGGTAAATATATGCCAAAACTTAGGTAAACTGAAGAATATTCCGATATTATTTCATCAATTCCGGTGGATTATATTCGTAATTATTACAAGAATAAAATTCGATACATAACAAGACATTTCATCACGACAAATTTATTTCGAAATTTTCACTGCAATAAAATTATTATTTTGGTTTCAAAGATTATTTGTCAATATGGGTAATATATGCTAAATTCAAGTATGGGCCGCTATTAACCGAATTCCTATATTTTAAGTATCGGGTCGTTCGATTCTAGTAATCAATTGCCAATTTTTTAGTCTCCCAGTTTCCATTTATATTTAAAATTCCCGGTTAGCCATGTTAACAGCTACCATACATCACCGCAACTAGTCAAATCAACGACAATGTTTGTTCGACTATTTTTACATGCAGTTAGTTTTTGATAATTTTTTACTTTAATTGTAAATTTAAAACCTCGAAATAATTATTTAATATTGGTTTCAACTACAGCCACTATTCTCCGTTTAATTGTAATATTTCTAACATTATTATTGCATACTCCAATATTTATTCAAAGATTAATTCGTCTAACGTAGTATTCAGCTGTCATGACGTCACGCCTGCTTTAAGGCAAACTGGTTTCTTTCGTCAAGGTATGTTTTGTGTAATAACTCAAATTCTGTATGAAATAATGTGGTAAAACCTTCTCCAAATTAAATAGCAATGTTTTTGGATTGTATCGTAAAAAGTTCAGTAAAATTATTAATTATTATAGAAATTATTAACATTTTTATCTACGAAACCAACTTTCGTTTTCACTTAATTAATTCTTAATGTGTAAAAGATAGAAAATACGAATTTGTTTGATTTCGACAGCACAAGTTTTATTCTGTTCTTAATGAAATTATTACCTCCGAAAGCGAATATTGTGTAAAATCCGATAAATAAATTGAAATTTTGAAATCTTTATATATTTCCTCAAACATTTTGAGTTTCTTTTCAAAGAAAATAGTTTATATAACCTCTCAGTTAACTAGGTATTACGTAAGGTATTAGTTGAGTAACCATATACAGTGTGTGATATTATTTGTGTTGTGGAGTGATTTAATTAACGTTTACTATGATATTCATCTAAATTTAAATACGTTATCCATAATTAAGTGATTTTTGAAAGCAATTGATACTAATTTATGTCTCTATTTCGGTTATCCTAGCGTTTTGAGAAATGCGTTTTAATTAGATTAGGTTTGGTTCATAAATCTGTAGGCCAGTCCTAGGATTCTTTCGTCAGCTGTGATGTGAAACATTGGGAAAAGAACTATACATTGAATTCTGCAGATACAGCGTTATGATAATATGAAGTGACTCCATTAAGTGATATGTGTGAAGAGATTATTTGCATTTGCGATAGATAATGACACGACGTTTAGGTTAGATTTTGACCGCTGTTCGTTGTGTTCGTCGTTTTTATTTCAGGAATTGCGATTACAGACTACAGATGTGGGCCCTATTAAGATAAAGGTAAGACATGGTATTTTGCCACCTTGTAGTAAGTACTTCGAAGTGATTAAAGGTGCAGTTTGAGTCACACATGAATTGTTATGCGTATCATCGTATGAAATCATTCCCAAGTACAGTTTTTCGTTTATTTCTTTGACTATCGCCTACACCTTCAACGTTACCATGAGGAAGGTGATGACTTCTTGCACCGCATTATTGCAAGTGACGAAACGTGGGGAAGATCCTACGAGCCTGAATTGAAACGTCAGTCGAGTGAATGGCGCCACCCAGAATCTCCACGACCGAAGAATCTTAGGCAAGAGCCAGCAAACGTGAAGGTGATGATGATAATGTCATACGACCACGAAGGCATTATCCTGTCACATCAAGTTCCACCGGGCGTTACCGTCAATGCTGCATACTATGCTTCATACCTCAGTCACCATTTGCGATCAGCATTGCGGCACAAACGTCCACTCCTCCTGGAGTCTGGACCAATTCTCCTACACGACAATGCGCCATACAGCCCATCCAGTACAGACTCTGTTAATCCGATGGGGTTGGGAGGTACTGGAGCACCCGCCATATGAGCCCCTGCGATTTTGATCTTTTCCCAAAAATGAAAGAACCTCTCAGGGGCAAACGTTTCAGAGACATTCCCAGCATTGTTCGTGCCTTAGGGCGCACTGTCAACACCCTCTCACAAAGTGGGGCTTTGACAGGTATTGAACGGTTACCAGACATCTGGCGAAGGGTTCAACAGGCAGGCGGAGACTACATCGAATGACTGTAAGCTTCTTGAGGTGAGTGATTCACTACATTCCATTTCACAACTATGTTACCACTTCGAGTTAAATGACCCTCGTATATTGAAATCTGTGGATGGGTATATCTTTGTTGTAAAAGAACCATTCAGAAGAAAAATCAAGAATAACCACAGCGACCCGGAACCGGAGACGAACTCTGAAACTGACTCAAATCCAGATTAGAGAAGCAACAAGAAAATTTGCTAAACATATATCACATTATATATTGTCACATCATGAAACCTAATTTAATTAAATGTATTCTAAAATGCACGTCTACTCGGTGTGATGAAATTCATATGGAAAATTTCTGTCCTACAAATAATCTCATAAAATCACAATGACAGAAACTTGAATGGACATAGGTTGGGTGTCTTCAGAAGCTCTCGAGAAACAAAATACTCAATATTTAAGAAATCTATAGAAGAAACTAAAAAAATCATTTCCCAATCCTTTCTAACCCAATTATGTAATTTTTAGAAATCTATCTGTCTGATATTAGGATCAATATCTAAATGATACTATTAAGTTTTGTGGTAGCTAATCCTTTCCAACTAATCTATGTATTTTTAGAGATACTATGATATAAATGACTAATATCTCAAGGATACTATTAAGTTATGACGTAACTTTACAATATATACTATAAATTAACTTTTACTGATTTAGGTAAATATCAAAAGTTTAAATTTAATCTGTATTGAATTTACAACAACTCTTTTAAGCTTAATTCAAATATTTTTTACTATTTAGTTAGTTCAATAAATAAGTTAATAATAAATAATTCCTGAATAAGTTTCTTCAAAATCAAAAAAGGAAATCCTGTACAAATTATAAGAAAATCCCTCATTTTTTGTACTATGTACACTTTTGATACACTATAAGACCTTTCGCACACTTCCAGATCGTACGGTTTTGGACTCAGAAACGAAAATAATATAAGAATATTTCCTGGCTGGAAGCTGGGGGAGGGTTGTGTGCCTTGGTGCGGGGCCGATTCTGGGAAGTGCCTATTTTAACGAAACAAATAATCTTTTATCCCATAAAATTTACAATCACTTAGGACGAAAGTGGCCTAAGATGCCCGGAACTCCCGCCTGAGTGGCCCTGCGGGCCCAGGTATTTTACTTTATCATCTAACTTGGAAAGAATTAAAATGTGAGGGAAGGTTATGAACTGATACAATCTAGGGTTTCCAGTTCTGCTATAATATACTTGGGATTAGCTTTCGGTCTACTTTATGCTGGCCAAGAAAGCTAAAATTTACAGGAGAAATGCAATGTTTCCTAAGTGTGTTGAAGCATTGAAACGAAATATAGGGGAGAGTAGGGGAATTGCACTAACTTAACTTTTATTAAGCATAGTGGTTGATTATTGTGCGAGAAAAACCAAACAATTCAGTAATATTAAGACACGTAATTCGGCTTTGTTATGAGAAGAAATTGTGTACAAACAACAAGTAATAAATGATTTTATTTTATTATTTTTATTTTAGACTTTTATTTAACATGTCAAAGTTAAGGCTGATAGCCTTGTCTTCCACCCAACCATGATACATACTCGCATATATAGATATAAAAATACAATAAAACACTTATTGCAAAGAAAAAATTATGTAAAATATTAATTTTATCCCGTTCTAGCCCATCCCTCTACCCATTACCCAGACATGAACACAATAAGTACCCCTCCCACATCCTATATAGAACCCCACCACCATACACACACTCAAATACACACACCCCCACACACTTACATACACACATACACACGCACACACTCAAATACACATACATGTATATTTTTTAATATGCTGCGCTCACGAAAGTAAAATTGAAGCAAGAGTACAGGCAGATTGACGACATATATTTATTTCTGGAAGAGAAACCTTGCAATTAAATTAACATTGTTTTATACTGCTATGGGCAAGTGTAAGGGAAAAATCTGTAAGGAAAATAAATATGAACAGATATGAAATCGTATTCCTTAATTACAATAACATTATTCCACCTTGCGGTATAATTCTTTTTATGGCAGATAACCCTTAATTAGGGAGGGCCGAACCTGATCAGAAGTATGACAAAATCTTATGTATGCTGTGGTGATTACTGTAGCGACCCCGAACAGTAGTTATATGACAACAACTTAAGGCGTTACCACAATTCAAGCGAAGTGTTGCCAGAATTACCCAATCACTGGGATAACGTACTTGACCAGGTGATCGGATATAGAGAGCATAGCGATGAGGCGATGTTCAGTTTGTGGTAGAGCTAAATTAAAGAAGTTATTATTAGTGCGCTTCGGTGACTATTCTCCTTGGTCCTGGACGGGCCTGAAAAAGAGAGCTGAATAATTTTTCACTTTCCTGTCGTTAACTGCATTTAAATATCTTTACTGGGTTACTTCATAGCAAAGATAACTCCGATTACAAATATAACATTTTTTTACAATATAGATGTTTGAATAATACAATATTAGGCTTGTTTATTTGACATTACCTTAACTATGACAGAGTTCTAAGTTGTTTAGTTATATATATATATATATATATATACAACTACTTTGATTCTTTGTCCCTAGTGTTACTTGTCGAAAACTTCCTTGATTAATAATTTTAAGTCTTCGTAGAATGTCCAATATTGACCATCTTTGGAGACAAAAACATTCTTCCGAAAGAAGATCACGACAGTAACGTTTGCTTCTTAGTAGCGACTATTGGCTGAAAGATATATTTCTAATTACATAACAAATACTTTCCATTCTAGCGCGCCCGCCATATTGAAACTTCCTTACCACCCCTCCGTACGAAGGAACCAGTATACTAGACAACAAGCCTAAAAAAGACACATCACATAAAATGCAGTTCAAAAAGGGCAGTTAAAAAAAAAAATATATATAGCTCGAGCCCTGACAAGTATCGTCACAAGACACAGGAAAACAGCTTCTTGCGGCAATGTATTTAGACAATTTTGTAAAGAGAGCAAAAATGTTTCATGTATAATTAGAAACAATTTTAATTTGAAACATTTTTCGATATGGCCAACGGTTTAGGAACAACAGGCGCATTTCCAAATTGTATCAAGCAGAAAACATACGAAAAATCAACTTCGTGCCTCAATAACTTGAAAACAGTTATGTTTAGACAATTATTTCTTCACATAACCAAAAATGATTTTTATTTAATTTCAAACTTCTTTTTTTTTGGTTTCAAACACTTTTTGATACGTTTAACGGTTTTAAAGTAAATAATGATTTTCTAAAGTGATGTTACTCCTGGCCACCATCGTGATATTGCCCCTTCCCCTCCGCACGGAGGGATCTGCCGACTGGTCAACAAGTCAAGAAATAATATCTACCATGCAGGTAACCAAAATCAGTTGAAAGATCAAACTTAGCCAGACTTTTAAAGTAAATTACACTCACCACACCCCTGATTACATTTATTTTCTAAACAACATTGTAGCTTGACGTTTCCTTCAATATTTTAATTAGTTATGTGTGAATATCTGCTGCATGTACAATATTACAATTTCATTAATTTGATGATCTTAGTATACAAAAGGGTGCTATTTTGCAATATGGCGTGCGACATTCTCTTCTCGCCGGTAACGGAAATGTTAATATCTCTAAAGCAAAATAGTTAGAAACTTTAAATAAAAACTGTTTTGATTCTTTTAAAATTGACCTGTTTTATATTCATCTTGTGTTTTGCTCTGTCAATGCCTGTATACTGAAATTAAACCTATATCAAGTTTACAATCATAAAAAAATAGGCGTTTTCGTATATATGAAGGCTAATTCTAAATCTTTATTATGTTTTAATATTCGGTCAGTAAGCCTGTACATACAAATGTTAGAGCTGCGATTGTACTAACAATCATGAACACACTGGTCTCTTGACAGTATTTTAGCAACGCAAGCATTAACTTTTATAAAATAGGCTGGCAACGCTGACAATTCCAGTGCTTAGGTACGGAGAAACCCATAGTACTCGAATAATATTTGTGCCAAGTTTGGCGCAGCAAGCATAACTGAATGGAAGCAATTTGAGCAGTTGGTTGTTTTAAAAAGAATGCTTGGCAACACTGAACTACTGCACTAGTTAAAACTGTTCCGGTGACTTCAAGCTAATCTAGCCAAGACCGCTCGAACGACATCTCAGCCACGTCTCTATACTTTGTAGTTCCTAAGATTTAATTTCTGGACACGGTCAGATGGACAGACGGACGGACACCATGAGCGGGATTATAAGATCCTTTTGCTATCAGCAAGAGTTACAGAATGTTAACTGTAAGACAGAATGTTACAGAAACGAAAGGATAACAGAACAAAAGCTTTTAATTTTGCAAGTATGGGAGCAGAAATAATGATTGTAAATGTACTTAAAGGAATGTAATAAATCTGTAGATGTATGAGGAAATTTCCAGAATGGAATGTAGGAAGCTTACAGTTTTGTAATATGTAAGGAATGCAAGGAATGACGATGGAGGACGACGAATTCTATGGACGCAGAACCTAAACTCTGGATTAGCGGAAGAGAAAAGTAACAAATATTCTTGTTTCTCGAAAAACGAGTCGATGAAAGGAATTTTAGAGCACAAATACTGTTCTCAATTGGGACTCTCTCTCTTTCTCTTTCTCTCTCTCTCTCTCTCTCTCTCTCGACCTCTGGAGGTTGTCACTTACGACACGATGCATTTTATCCCTTCGATTGGTTCCTGAGCCTGAGCTCTAAGTCCGCAAATGTTCCAGTTGACATCCCAACAATTTGTGTATAGTAGGAAGATGGATGGACAATACCCCGTAAACATCTCTTCCGTTCCAGTGCAATCGTTTCAACACATTATTAGGTTGGAAATTGTAAGTTCTGTATTAATGGTAGAGTTCTGTATTAATAAGTTTACGTATTAATGGTATATATAATATAGATCAAGCATTATATTAAATGCTTCGTAAACTCGAGAACATATATATCGATCAATCAAAAGACGATTAGCATATTGCCAAATTGATTGACCAACATAAAAGTATTTTTGTGATATCTAAACTTCATCCATAAACAGGGTGTTTCAAAACAACATCGGCAAAACCACCTCACGAGATTCCTAACATGAAAATAAGAAGGAAAGTATAGACCGTCGAGGGTGCACAAATCCTTCGTTTCGGCGCTATAGGTAGCCGAAAGCGTGGAACATTGAACCTTACAACATGATATTTCCAAAATCATTAACACTTGAACTGAGGCGGCGTTGTACCCTCCAAGATTTGAGATCTATATTCAATCAAAAACTGCATGTTCCAAAATTGAAGACATGAATTGCAAAACATCCCAAGTACACTTTTTTCGTATTTGTATTTTTTCTGTTCGTCAGTATTTATGTTCCAAGGGCTATCCACTTGTATAAATATTACGTCCTAATCCTGATAGTCTTCTTGGCACAGTCAAGCTACTACTGACTTTGAACGTAGAACTTGTAGTATAACTTCAAGCTTAGCGAACTAACTATGTCAGAGCATGAAGATGTTCGTAGACATAGATACTTGGCTGCCCTCGGCGGTGTCATTTGGCATCTTTATATATTGGATTGTTACTGCGTGTTACTCATGGAGTATTGATAACCACCAATAGGAAATGATAATGCTTTGATCAATTGGGGAGTATCACCTCTCATTATTAACCAATCCAAAATTAAGTGGGTGATAACCGAACTGTCCTCTTTCTTAATTTTGGGTTGGGAGAAATGGAAGTAAGTGGCAAACTAATATTGCTGAGTTTGTTTGTCCTTGAATCTCCAACGTTTTTGGTAACTTTGTAACCTATTCTGTAAATCTCCTCTGTAACTTGATAACGCTGAATAACGAATATGCTGTTAATTTGGAAACAGATGTATGATCAACGCGATATTCTCTGTTGCCCTTGACTGCAAATCTCCAGTTTCACATTAAAAAATATTAATCTTTTTGTCTGGTCTCTAGATACACAGAAAGAGATTGAAAATATACTTCATAACTCTATAAGAAATGTGATGTTGCTTCTTTTGTCTCGCACCAATAGACTAGCTACCAACCGTTTTTTTATACATACTTATTTCTTAAAAACAGACAACAAACATCAACACAAATATATAATCTTGTGGGTTGGATGACAATATATATCATTATGATTATCCTGAGGAGGCTTGCTTGTGAAATATCAACGAAGCAGGCTTCATCGCTCTACAACAGGATCAATAAGCTTTAGCAATTTCGAATTTCAGCCTATATCCGTGCATTTACTTCAGAAACTGTCTTCGTAACATAAAAGGACTAGTAAAATAGAAGATAGTCAGGAGTGGAGCGATAGAGCAGTGGTCAGAGTGACAGACAACAAACAAAAGTGAAGATTCTAGGTTCGAACTCCAATACAAAGAGTTGATTTATTTGCGCCATATGTTTGATGTTTAACAAGACATGTTTGTAGCAGGTCTGGCGTGAAAGATTTGTCTAGTGTCAACTTGGATGTTTGCTGCAAGATTGTAGTATGTTTGTAGGCTTGTAATACCAAGCTTCATACAAACTTGCTGTAAGTTTGGGTGCTATCTGGGAGCTCGTTTCGAAAGCGGTCCCGATCATCCTGACTTACGATGTTCCAGGTTTTTTCCCTCAGTCAAATCAGTGAAATGCCGGGATTGTAAACCCTGGTTAGTTCCTTCCTGCATCTTTTCCTATTCTATTCCGTCCTGAGACGTAGATGCCCGAAGGTCATAAATAAATTCAATTCCAATTAACTTTGTTTACTCCTTCGTAGAGTCCACATTTCTGTTCCATATAACAAAATACTCCATACAAAACATTTTATCAATCTATTCCTCAACATTGTATTCATCGATCAGTAGAAGAAACTATTTTTCGTTGTTCCTATTCTAGTGTTTCTCTCTTTTCCTATATTTCTTATTCTAGCTACAGTACTTCTCAAATACCTGTTCAACCTTTTTTCTTTTAAATTTGATGTCCCAATTATCATCCCTTTCATTTTCTTTACGTATATTTTCATCCCATGTCCTTCACAGCTTTTCTGTAGCTGTTTTAATATATTGTTAATTGAATCGTCATTGCAGAAAGGTAATATATGACAAAAACAAAATTTCACAGGAAACACAGAAACCCGAATAGGTCGTTTTATTCAGAGGTACTTGTTGGGAAACAGTAATAAGTTTGAAAATTAATTTAATTCCCAGTTTGGCACAAAAATGCATTAAAATAATGTACAGATATTACTTTTTTTATTTTGCAAATAATCAACTTTTTCGTAAGTACTGTTATACATGATTGCTGAAAATGATGCAAAAACCTTCTCTGTATGATAAATAACACTGCTATGCATTTTGAAAAACTAAATCGATGTTTTCGATATGAGAGTTGTTTTCTTATAATTTGAAGGCGCTGAATACGAATGTAATATCAGTTTTTCCCCATCATGTCAGGTTTAACTTCAAATGAGAATTTCAAATTTTGGCCTTCATCTTTCAGCTGTATTATAATACGGACAAGGTAATAAGACCCTCTTATATATATATAATGATTTCCTGACATCGAAAGAAGTAAAAAGTTTCTATGAACATGGGTGGAATTCCGCTTCGTTTTGGAAATACAGCGTTTTCAACTCTGAGTCCAAAGTCGACTCCTAGCAATGGGAGACAACACATTGAATGAAAATTCCGTTTGAGTAAATTTGTTTCCAGCAACATAGTACACATCAGGAGTGGAAACTCAATGTCACTGGTCTGTCAGTGTTGCAAACCAAATATGACGTTTACGTTTTTCAAATGAATCTACGTCGAGTTATTGGATATTTGGCATCTTCTAGTGATGATAAAGAACATATTTAAAGCAAACAGCACAGTATTGCAAATTGTGAATAAGGCAGAAAGGTTTTCTCGATCTTATACAAACTATGGA
>JAGDQP010006396.1:46090-72561 GCA_022664845.1 Lepisma saccharinum | reverse complement strand
AGCGGCAGATCAAATATCACCATACAATTATAAATGGTATGTTCCTCTGTCGTTCTATACAGATCTTCAGCCCAGAAATGTACAGCATGTGTGGATGAATAAGAGTGATGGTAAGTGCTGCTTTTTCTCTTGACAATATTTTGTCCATTTATATATAAATAAAGCAAACGAAGTAAGTAGGTAATGTCGGTTCGAAGCTTATTGTTTATTCTGTCAGTGATCACATGAGTAGTTTAGTAATCTTAAAACATATTTATTAACTTTTAACTACTGTTATGAAGGAACGAGTGTTTCCGATGTTTCGGATACTAATTTAACTTCGTCTTCAGGGCAATTTAATTGCGATGAAATTAATTTTGAGCTTCATATGTCGTGTGTACTGATAGCGTGTGTCATGAAAGCCGCGTGTAGCGATAGTGTGCGTCACGAAAGCCGTGGGTAGCGTCTGTCGAGCCGTGGGTAACCGTGCCTGATGCTATATGAAAGCGAGTAGCAAACGTTTTTCGTTACTTCCGTATTTTTCTTGGGAATTGATCAATGAAAATGCTTAAGAAAGAAGTGTTTCGAAGTACCTAAAGAGTGTGAATAAACATTAATAAAGGAAAATGGAAGTAAAACACATGCCGTGATTTAATATGGAAATACAGGGTGACGCATGGGAATGTACTCATTTTTGAAGGGACTGTACTCGGAAAGGGAGTGACGTGGACTGAGTGGGAGTTAAACATTCCCTTCCATTGGGTTTGTCATTTCAGTTATCATAAAGTCGTGGTACGATGCTTATGCTAGAAACGGCGAGTCCGTGGTCATTTGATTTCCATGTTCGGAGATGTGCCTCCTCGATCTTCCGACCTGAGTATGTGCGACTTCTTTCTGTGGGGGTATTTAAAGGAGCGAGTTTTGGTCGACAAACCCTGTCCATTAGACGAACTGAAGACATGTCTTGCCTGTTGGTGTGCAGCTAATTATCTCGTATATTAAACACAAACAAATAAAGGAGGTACCATATCGCATCATTATCTGGGGTAGACACCATCCCACTTTCAGGTTAGAAAAATGGCTTGCGAAAAAAATGAGTACATACAAAGAGAAATTTCTTTGTACAACACATTAGAAGTAAAACAGCAGGTGGTATCATAAAAATGGCTTGTATAGATGTATTTGACATATACACATCAATTCCGATTGATTTAGCCTTCAATGCGCGGAAACATTATTAAGGAAGCAACACAACAGTGAGATCGAAACTCAGGAAATTATTAAATTATTGGAATTCTGTCTGTTTAATAATGTCTTCCAGTTTGAGGATCCGTACAACATACAGAAGACTGGATTAGGTATGGGCAATCCATTATCCCCAATATTAGCAGACATACGCCCAGTTTTACAATCGACCGCTAAGATTCTAGCCAGCGCTAAGGTGAGGCAAACTAAAGTGTATCGCAAACCTACCAATATATACACACAAACTCGTTTCATTCTAAACAAATAAAACACAACGTTTAATGTAGACCAAAGAAACGGATACTACAGAGCGGAACTCCTCGAATGTTAGGAAAACAATCTTAAGGTTAATGTAAAGCAACGATCTCCAACAAAAGATGACAGTATTATCTCCATATATGTCTAATGTATTTTTATGGTTGCACGAAATTTCAATGCTGCTCCTACAAATTCAAGCCTAACTTTCAGGGAAGAAAGTTCAACACCAATTCAAGAGTTCGATCAATGACGATTTTTAATTTTCGTTTTTGTTCATTGTTGAAAGAGCTTCATTGTTATAGGTTTTGATATTCAGAACAACATTCAAGCGATTTCAACAATGAAGGAAAACGAAAATAAAAAATCGGCATTGATCGAACTCTTGAATTAGTTATGAACTTTCTTCCGTGAAAGTTAGAACTTTCAAGGCTTAAATTTGAAATTTCGTGCAACGATAAGAACACATTAGACATATACGGAGGTAGTGCTGCCATCTTTTGTTGGAAATCGTTGCTTTTACATTAACCTTAAGCTAATATCGGTCCCGCCCGTTACCGTGGAGAAACATTTTACGTCATTTAAAAGTTATTTTGTACCTAAGAACGAAGGTACAGAGGTATATGCTGTTACATGTGAATGGCAAGAACAATATAAGCAAAGTTTCGGTTAGGGTAAACGAACACGTTAGGGATGACGAACACCCACACCACATTTCAGGCTTATCCCAACAACTCAAAAAAACACAACCTAGCATTGCTGATGTATCCATTGTACATAAAACAAATTCGGCGATTGAAAGAAACATATACGAAAGTGCATGTATTCTAAAGTGTAAACCAAAATTAAACGTAGATACAGGACTAATGGACAAGAGTTGGATTCCAATACGTAATAAAACACTCGAACACTCGATTGTCACAGATAACATTTTATTTACTCGCTGCATTGAGTCAAAACATTCAGAAGGGTTTGTTGTTTGTTTGTTTTTTTGTTATTGTTTATGTATACTTTACTTTCATACAAATGCGAGCACGAAAGTGACGTCACAGTCTGGTAACATTGTTCTTATACTCTGTGTGATACTTTCAACGAGCAGTTCAGCATTGTCAGCCTTACTGCCCATCATGTTACCTATCCTTTTAATTTTTCCCATCGTTTGACAATGCAAGCGCACCGAGTCGCGAAATATATCACGAGTATACTTATTTGTTTGTTTTTAACATACGAGAGAATTAGCTACTCAGCAACAGGTGAGAAAATGTCAGTTTTTTCTCCACGTAATTTGTTAGATGAGAACTGAAGACAGTTATTCGTAGAGAGGTACTGCAGATCAGCCAGGAGACATTGGAACGGGTGTGGGACAGCTTCACCTCTCGACTTGACAGCTGCATCAGGGAAGATGGACATCACCTTCAAGATGCGATTCTTGTTCTATGTCAAATAAATGGCATAATCTTACCTGCTGGTCTGCAGCTAATTCTCTCGTTTAGTAAACACTTACAAATAACTCAAATCGTGATATATTTTGCAAGTTGGTGCGCTTGTATGTTAAACGATGGGAAAAATTAAAAGGATAGGTTATGTGGTGAAGAGTAAGGTGTGAATGCTATACTGCTCGAGAGAATTAGCTGCAGACCAGCAGGTAAGAAAATGTCAGTTTTCTCTCCACGAGATTTGTTAGATAAATGACATAAGTTCACACGGATGTTAAAACCAAAATAATAACGTTTGGTTAAAAATTAACTGTGTATTGTTCATTCAAAAATAATACACTCCGCTGTATTATTAAAGGCGTTTGAATCCTAACGGTTATAAGGTTTTTTTTTCTTTTCTTTATACAAAGACCGTGCGTTTCAAAGACACTGTTGAAACATACACAAACTACCGTGATCGGGACTCAAACCCGAATCTTCCACTTGCCGGCTGGGTGTTCTATTCTACTTGTTAGATCTTCCAGCCACAACTAGGAGGTCCGGTATAAGTCCTGGCAATGGCAAACTAATGTTCGTGTGTATTTTTCAGGAGTTATGGTATATTAATTAACCAAGGTGAGAAGTGAACTATGAGGCGTAATATTATTTAGTGCAGGAAAGCAGACATTTTTCGTTGTTGTGGTGATATTAGTAAGTAGGAAATGTACCAGAGGACACAGACAGATCCTTATAAAGTCGCAGGCCGTATTTATGGTTGTGTGTGAAATTATATTGCTTGACTTCTTCTAGATGCTTTCTTTTGTATTGTTTAATCTATTGTATCTGTTTTCGTGTACGTAGATTTTATCTTACTTTTATTAGGTATAAAATGCAGTATCCACCAAAACGTTTTTGGCCACGTACCTTAAAATGTTTGGCTGAGGTCCTCGCTCTGTCGAAATCTGATGCCGCCACCCTCTGTGACATGCTCCAAATAGGTTGTGGAGGACATCCTCTGGAATGTTCCGCCATTCTTTGTGCAGAATCTGAGACAGAAGGACAATTCAAGTTGACCGCATCTCCCGAGTTCTGTAGGATAGAGGTGGGGGCTCTCCCCAGGCCAATCTCAAGCGTTGAGATCATTCATTCTCTCCATACCAGGTGATTACAATAAAGTGACATTACTCAGAGTGGCCCAGTACGAGCGGTATTGAACGTATGACAGTGGTACTTGGTAGATATGCTAATGAGACAATGTGGAAACTGTTTACGCTGAAAAAAAAAATCAAATTTTCTCCATCAGGTGAAAATATGGCGCTGAACAAGCAATTAATACGTGGAAATGGTACAGAATTTACGGATAAGATCATAACCTAGACAGTAAAGATCAAACACGCAAGAGATGTGTAATATTAGCATCACGTTATTTTTACAGCGCCCCATTTTTCCCTGTGAAGAAGATTTGAACTAATTTTTGTTCCAGCGTAAATTGCTTCCGCTTTGTCGCCTTAACATATCTACTAAGTATTTCATTACCGCCCGCACTGGGTGACTGTGAGTACTGTCACTTTATTTGTAAACATCTGGTACCAGCACATAGTAGAAGCAGCAACATGATCCCTGGCATTGCGATCTTGAAAGTAGCAGGGTTCAATTCCATAGAAACGTCACAATGTTGGAAGCATTTCAGTCTCTAGAATTTTACTGTACGACTCTGCGTCTTTGCTGCTACGAACTATCACAAGTAGTCCCACGCTGTAGCACGTGAAACTCCCTCACATAACAATACTACTACTATCAAATTTTCTTTTGGGCATTATGCACTCCGGTAGGTATTTCCCAGATATCTGCCACATCCATACACGTCCATGAGACCCAAACAGTGTGAACCTTGACACGTCACTCCACATAACCGATTTCCACTGCTCCAGCGTCC
This sequence comes from Lepisma saccharinum, assembly GCA_022664845.1. Lineage (NCBI taxonomy): Eukaryota > Metazoa > Arthropoda > Insecta > Zygentoma > Lepismatidae > Lepisma > Lepisma saccharinum. Next base: position 67,731 of record JAGDQP010006396.1, on the reverse strand, counting down.
AGTTGCAATGGTCCAAACACGATTTGAGCATCCCAACTTTATTGATTTTCGTGATACGGGGTTTGTTGCAGTTCCTGTATCTGAATATCTGAGGTTGTTGGCCTCTGTTCGCTATATTCCAGTGGAAACTGATACCCCTTGTTGTTGCCTGAAACTCCTGTCTAATAGTGACCATTAGCTGTGTCCGGTTTTTGACAGTTTCACGTCTCAGGGCTCTGCAATGTCTGTTCCTCAGAATTTTCGGTCGCCGACAGCTCTGCACCACGCGTCGTGTCCTTCACAACTTGTTCTTTTGCTCACTGAAACACATTAGACATGGTTCAGGTCACATGAGAACCGAAACGAAGCCGATCATCTACCGTCAGGGTGACCAATTACTTTTTGGTAGATAGTAGTAGTTATGTCTTTATTATACTTCTTTTTTTTTTTCATGTATTTCTTTTCTTCTGTAGTGACATTTGAAATAGACCCGGAAGTTCAGTGGATCAAGGCGAATGTGAATCAAACAGGTTTCTACAGAGTTACGTATACAGAGGATATGTGGTTGTCCATAATATATGCCTTACGTGAAAACCTCTCAATATTTAGTGCTGCTGACAGAGCAAGTTTGATTGATGATGCTTTTACGTTAACCAGGTAAGCCAGAGTAGAGTAGAGAGTCACTTCTTACATTATTAGTGTATCGGTCAAATTATTATTGTTAAAACGAACGATACTTACATGACATTGAAGTCTGTAAAAAATCACGTGTGTGGCTGCTCAAATATCTTCAAGCATAGCCTGATGTTCTTCACCGTGGGTCTACGTCAATGAGTATTAAATGAATAAGAATAGAGATTAAGAGCGAAACTAGAAGGATCAGATCCTCCATTATAAACACGGCTTTCTGTGCGCTTTAATGAGATTATTCGTTGAATTATTATAATAAAATTGTTTGTAATTCGTACAACAACAAAATAGAGGCAAACGACGATAGTTCTGCCATCTAGCGTTAGAGATATTTGCTTTACACTAACCTTAATAACAATTTGTTTGTGGACAAGTATAATTGAGTGGATACAGATTTGAACCACCTTATAATTGTAGACTTGAAGCCTAGAAAATCTAATAGGTTTAACACTTAGGTTACTTTACGTGTACAAGGCGAAGTAGAAACACGAAAGAATAGAATAGAAACCTTTCGCTGATGAAGCATTGAAGTCAGAGATGAAACGGTAACATGGAGTGGATGGTCTGCTATGTTAAGAAGTCGTATAGACTGCTGTACTAAGAGATCGGCTAGGCTGTCAAGTTGCAATTCAGAGTTCCAGTTACGATATTTAATTCTAAAATCCTCTTGCCAGTCATCCAAGCCGACTTTTAACCTATATTTCTGTTTATCACATAGGCAGTGTTGGGGAACTTCTTTTCTATTTCTACTCGTTATGAGCTTATTTTCAAACAGTGTATAAGAGTCGTCCAGAAATAAGAGTCATTTGGTTCGAAAGCAAGTAACTTATGGTCATCATTGATATTAAAACATTTGTCATACCGTGAGTTGAAACAAAACAAATTCCATTAACAGTGTTCTTGACTTCAACGTTTATATTGCGGATGTTGCGTCACAATTTAGCACGTATAATATCTTGTCAATAGATCTCAGTAAGTTGCTGTCATAACTGGCCGCTTGGGAACTAAGATAGTCACCACATGCCAGAGAACTGGTGCTTTATCGTACAAAGATTTAGGACAAATTTCGCGTTTTCCGAAATCGTGATGAATTACTTACCATATAGATGAAGACAAGCCTGTTCGAATGGAGTGACGTCAGAATGCAGGGCAAACAAAATCTGTTCTCATAATATGACATCGTTTTAGTATCAGTTTTGATTATATTAGAAAATAAGTTAACGTACTTATGCTATATCTATATACAACCTTTGTCTTAAAAGTACCTGGACTGGTGCTGTAAAAAATAAAATATTGAACCCTGTATCGTCTAATGGTCCTTGTTCCGTTCCAAATAGATACCTCCGCAATTGATACACTGCTTCCACTGTTCCACTGTTCCTGAAGATCATGGAAGCAAGCTGAGATAATACGCTCTTTAGCTGATCCGTTGTGGTATTTTGTATAACTGCAATGTCCTTATGCCATCATCCTTTCAGCCAGGGAAACAACAAGGTGTCGCACGGTGCTAGATAAGGCAGAGATGGTGGTTGTGGGTGTGGTGTTCTGTTATTCTTGTTTCGCAATGAATTCGTGGATCCAGGAACTCCATGGACTGTACGACTCACCAGATGTTGTAAGAATAATGAAATCGCGACGACTAAGGTGGGCAGACCATGTAGCTCGGATGGGGGGAAAGCAAAGATTATATTCCATCGTGGTTGGAAAGCTGGAGGCAAAGAGACCATTGGGAAGACCTAGACGTCGCTGGATGGACAATATTAGAAGGGATCTTCGAGAAGTAGGTGGTTATGATGAAATCTGGCTTGATCTTGCCTAAGATAGTATCCTATGGCGAACGTTTGTTACTGCGGGGATGAATTTGCGAGTTCCGTAAGCCATAGAGTAAGTGAGTAAATAAGAGAACTGTGGGTAGTCTTGCATTATGTTGAAAGAGCATTGACCAGATGCCCAGAAGTCAGGTCGGCGACGCGAAAACGTTGGTTTGATTTATAGTTTGTCCCCGAGGCACGTATTCCTGGTTTAACATACCTGTGACATCGAAGAATGGAAACAGCGTTCCTTTTGTTCATGGTTGTTGCTGCTTGACTGTGTCTTGGAACTTGGAGAACTGGAATTTCTCCATTTGGCACTGTGCTACTTCGTTTGGAAGTCGTATTCCTAACATCACACTTCATATCCAGCAATAATGGGAGAACGAACGTAGAATAATTCGTAACCTTTTGTGAGAGTTGTTGCTCGGTTTCTTCTTTTCTTGTATGAGGGACGATTCGTTTACTAAGTGGCGTGTTTCCCAAGTCTTGTCGTAAAATTTAATGACAGGGGAATCGATTAATACCAGTATCCTCGTAAAATATGTATGTACAATGAGATGACGGTCTTCTTGTATCCTTTTCCTGTATACATTATCAACAGTATGCGCTGTTAACGGTTGCCCAGGTTGTGGATCCTTTTCACTGACATTCTACCCAGAACAAACTTCTTATGACATTTAAACACATAGCCTCTTGCTAAGGTCATCGTAGGCTACACGTTTCTGCAGCTATCGTACCTAATAATTATCCCTTCTCATCGCGCTGCCCTGCCTCCGAGCTGAATTTTACGGAACCACTTTCATGACCACGGAATACATAACAAGACTGATTACAGTCAACCGGAACAATTGGAATGTAACTACTTCTGAAATATAGACTATCCTGGAACTTTATGTATATATATATTAAATGTATGAGAAAAATGAAGGCAATATACTTACAGCTATATGTTCCATTTTAGAGCACACACATACACAAATATATATAGGTCACTACAATATTTCGTGCCCACAGTGGTACTTAATCGTGTGAAGAGGAGAAAACGACGTGCATATGTTGAATAAGCACAAAATTGAAGAGATAGTGGTGACACGTAACGGACGACTCACCAAGCTTTGAGAACAACTGACTGCTATATAGCACGTAGATTGGAACAATTTACAACTCGATGGCATGTAAGTTCAGGGTGGGATCGTGGAAGGAAATGTGTTGAAAGTTCAGAGGAAACGGAATGTTTATAGAGTTATTGAAAGTTTAGGCCAGGTTTTATTTTCGCGCTCAAACTATGAATAAAGGCATTCTCCCACAGACTGCGTGTTGAGATGCTGGTCGTAGGGGCTAAAATGTGTATTATGGCAACCAGGAAAGATAGATCAAAATTGGTGTTGTGGGATTCTGTGTGTAAGGAGACTGGGCCGAGTTTGTTGATAGTGCAAAAGTGATGGTGGTTATTAATACGGAAGTTCAGAGCACCACCTGTTTCCTCCACATAAAAGGCATCACAGAACATTAGGTTAGGATGTATATAACATTAGGGGTATGGCATGTACCCTTGGGATTGAGGGTGTACCGGCCATTAGTAGTATTGATAGTGATTGTGGGAGAAGTGAGGAAAATAGAACAGGTCTTACATCTGGGTCTCTTGCATGTATGGGCGCCGGTTTGGGGTGGTGGCGACGAAGGATTCGTACGCACCAAGATGTTTCTACGATTAGGTGGATGTTGAAAAACTAATCTAGGTTTGGTGGGGAATACTGATCTTGTGTCTGTCAGATTAGAGAATGTGGAAATTAGAGTGTAGAATTCGTTTGATCTTGGTTAGTTTAGGATGGAACTGGGTGATTAGTGCTGGTGGGTTGGAGGTTTGAGTGGGTTGAGGGTGTGAGGATGCACGGCGAATCTGTTCGGTTACAAGGTTAGATGGGTAGCCTCGGTTGACTAGAGCTTCCTGGAGGCGTTGGTTGTAAGTTTCAGCAGCAGAGGTGGTGGAATTCAGGCGTTGTCCTCTGAGGGCAAGGGAGAAAGGAATCACCTTTCTTAGTGTGGTAAGGATGGGAATACTGCGTATGGTTGGTAGGTTTTATGTGAACGGAGATAGTGAGGGTGTTCTTTTGTAAAGTGATGTCCACGTCAAGGAATGTGACACTTTTGTTAGAAATGGACCAAGTGAACTGGACAACACGGAATTGGTTCAGTTGTTCTAGGTATGTCTTGAAACTGTTTTCACCATAAGTCCATAACATGATTATATCATCCAAGAACCTTACCCAGAGTAGTGGGGTCAAAGGCTGAATTTGCAGGAAATCATGTTCGAGCTTCCCCTTCTGGCGAATTATTAAATCGCTCTTCCGGCTTTCCTTTGTGCTAGTATATAACTTGTTCTTGTTTTCTAACCTGGTTTGTAACGTGATTCTCTCTGGATCTCTTTCGAAGAAAGACATCTTTAATCTGTGTTACGTTGATGGACCATACAGGTGTGGTCTATGCCCATCACTTGCCTGAGGGATGATAAATCTTGAGGCAGCACTCTTTTAGGGCAGGAAAGAAGAAGATATTTTTTCTCCGTGTCATGTTTCGAACCTCGTTTCCCTTATCCTTTTCACACTCCAATGTGATTTTTTTTTTATTCTCCATTTTTGTGCATTTCATTATGTACGTAGAACTTGGCGTTCTCCTTGTTCCATATGATACTATGGTTCTATTCTGGTATCTATCGCTTTTTTTATTTACAAACTTCTAGATTTATGAAGTAAATTCTAACCGAAAGGGTTCTTCTATATTACTTATTTTAGGTTCTGTTCATATGCTTTGTATTGTACTGCTTTTATATTAAAATATACAGATGAGCCTTTTACTACCACCAAGGTTGTTTTGGATTGTAATAATCCCGACGTTTCGTAGTCTAGTCTTTGCAAAATAAAAGAATTGATAAAACTTGAAAGTTGCTTGAGTAACTTTTTTAACTGTTAACATAAATTTATGACATCTTGGTAGTCACACTTTTTAAGGTTTTTAAGAATACCGGATGAGTGAAGAACAATATTGAATTTTCGAAAAACGAGCCCGGTTATATTCATTAACACTTTCGAAATAAACTACTTCAGATTTTGAATCTATTTCTTTTAGCCGAGATGTTTGAAGGCTCGTAAATTATGACTTCTTAATCGGGGCCTTCAGATTTCTCATGTAAAACTCATGTGTGGGTTATATCTTTGATACATATTCATATTATCGGAGTAGTTTTCCAAAATGTCATTACTGTAGTTCGTTATTTTAAATATCTCGATAAAAGGGAGATGTGAATACTAAGGCCTCTTCATAAAAAAGAAAAATAATGTTTTGTGTTTATTTGACAAATCTGAAATAGGCTTTTTTAAAAATCTTTTTGTATCTTCATACTATATCCGATTCTGCGTTATTTGTTAAGTATATAATTCCATTTAAAACGCAATCAATTCATACTTATTAACCACAGACAGTATCACCGTCAAGTCTTAATCAATTAAAAGCATGTGGCTGAATAAGGATCTATGTTACATCTGGCAGGATATGAGAAAATCTCCTTTGAAAATAACATGTATAGCATATTGTTGGCAAAAGCACAGAATTGTGGTGCTTCCAGGCGCTCGATTTTAGAATTCATTACCACAGTTTATAAAATTGAAAAGAATAAACAAAATTTTGCTGAATTCGTAATCAGCCTAAATGTAATACGGACCTTATTCGCCCATATGCTTTAAGTACCGTTGTCTGAAGACTGAGTCCAACTAATCTTCGAATGGAAGTATTAAAAACTTAACCATAGTGTTATAAAATCTATCTATCTCGTATTTTACTATTAAAAAAAACAAAAACTGATGTTTGATACAAGATTTTTTCATTTCAGAGCGGGAGTTTTAAATTCAACGATACCTCTTGAGCTGTCACTGTATTTAGTAAATGAAACTGATTATGTTCCATGGGCAACTGCTTTAGACCATTTCCAGACATGGAGCCGAACGCTTTATGGTACCTCATCCTACAAGGATTTCATGGAATATATGAAACACTTACTCACGCCTGTAACAAAATACGTTGGTTGGAAAGATACAGGAACGCACCTCAAAAAGTAAGACATGTTACGTTATTTATTCGATCATTTTATGCACTTTTGATGAGGCGTTTTCCACATGTCGCAATCATACGTTATGAGAGGACGCTATATTCATGTTATGTAATTGCAGTAACTAGAAAATAAAAACCCTGAACTAAGTACTTTAGCGGTAAATTAAACGTACAGTGGTCTCATTGTTTGGAATATGGTCAAGTAATTCGTAATTAGTTGCATAATTTGTTGTTGTAAATAAAGTTAATTGTAGAAGAAATGGATTTTAGAACACCATGTTTATTAGTGCACTTTTTTTTCTGATTGCGGAATCTTTTTGGTAGTGTCGTGTATAGTGTAATTTAACTGATAACATGAAATCTTAAACGTTATTTTTATTGGTACAAAGCAAGTGGTTCCCGAACATTTTCTGTCCCAGCACACGCAAAGCTACCTACGCACTGTAGTTAATTTAAATATATATTGTTCAGTAAACTCATCTATATAGCAGCTCTAGCATTACCACCACACTACAACCCCAAGATTGGTCCTATAGAGCTAAATTCCAAAAGATAACCTTGTACCAAACGAAAAACTTTTTTTAAAAACATAATCACTAGTAGTACAAAATAATTGTAATACTCACTCAGTTGAAGTAATACAGGCGAATAGAGTTGCTGGAAGAATCTCTATTAATTCATCCTACCTTCACGATACAAGATAATTTTTATTCCATGAAGTGTGGTCTTAGCCTTTGTTTTGTTATTATTTCGATTGTCTCATTTGTTGATTGCAATTCGTATTTCTATCTAACTTTTGATCAACATCGTCTGCCTGTAGTTGATAAGCCTTCGTCTCTCAACCTTAGTAGAAAAGGCATCGTGAAGGTAGGGTGAATCCGCAGCAAACCTACTGTTCACACTTTACGAAGTGTCATGTACAAAAGCAGCGAAGAAGTGGAATTGTAGTTATAGAATCATATTGTTTGAGCCTGCAAGAAAAAGAAAATTAGACGTTAATAATATTTAGGAGAATAATCATGAAGTTCCATAATTCAAGGTAATTCATTAAGTAGAGACCAAAAACTAGTGCAACAACATGGTATGAATCTTACAGTATACTTATTTTTTGACATAATTCCTTCCTGGTAATACATTAGCACAGATAAATCTTATTTAAGGTCTGTACAAAATAAATAGAACGTTTATTCTAAAGTTTGTATATGTGGAAGAGAACCAACAGTGGTGGTGCCCTTGGACATAAATTGGTCCAGTTTTCCAACCTGGTAACTAACATACTAAGCACAGTAATGCAGTAGAGCGCGTTAAGTGAAAGTGTGGTGAGTGCCCCTGGCGGTTGTTAGTTACCCCACCATGAAGGAAGGAACCGTGGAAGAGCACTATGTGTGAAATTCTGTATCCAATAGCACAAAATTTTCACAGAGACCTTCGACAAGTAGCATGCAACCTATGGTGAGGAATGATTGAGTTGAACACAGTGTTACGAATGGTACAGACGTTTCAAATCGGATCTAACCTCCACCGAGGACGACGCAAAATCCTGACCATTCTGATAGGTCAAAACAACCCTCACTATGCCTCCTTCCCCCCAAAGAAACGAATGAGTAAATCCCATGTTAAAGTTATGTTAATTATCTTTGACTGGTCGGGAGTACTTCATTCGGAGTTTGTACCATGTTGTTTCACAGTGAATGCAGCATTCTGCGTTAACATCATGCAACGATTATGAGGAAAGGTGCGGCGCAAAAGGGCGTAGATATGGCCGAATAAATCTACGTGCGAACAATGCACATTCCAGCTTCTCACTCGTTGCCCGAGAATTTTAGGAAAAGCACCACACACCTGTTGTCCCATAACCGACCTACTCCCCCTCGTATGTCACCAGCGACTTCTTGCCCTGCCCTAAGTTGAAATTAACCCTGAAAGGTCGCAGATTCCAGGCCATAGAGGAAATCCAGAAGAATTCACTACGGAACCTTCAAGCCATTCCAAAACGGGAGTTCCAGTAGGCGATCCGGACCTGGAAGAAAGGCTGGACACGGTGTATACATAGAAGATAGGAGTACTTGGAATAAGACAGGTCTGGCTAAGTAATAACTTTTTTTTTTTTTTTTAAGTTCGGTTTATTTTTGAACATCCCTTGTAGATACAGCTAAAAGCACACGGTTCGTCATACAAGCTTCAAACTAAAGACCCTTGTGGAATGGAGTTAATTTAAGTAGTTACAAGTAAAACCTTTGGAATTATTTAAATATTTAAAATAGATAACACAAACTTGCAAAGTTGCCGTTAGGTGGCAAAAGAATGTAGATGCTTTATCTTATAATTGCGGGTTCCAACTCACCTGGAAAACTTGGAATAGTCAGGGAATCCAGCTTAGCACTAAAAAGTCGTGGAAAAGTCAGGAATTTTCACTAAAATGTCTGAAAACCTGGAAAAGTCATGGAATTTGATAGCTTATTCTTTGTTCATTTCGCTACAGCAAGCATTTAATGTTAGATCGTTTTTGAAATTAATTACTTGGAGGCTGATGTACCAACCATGAAGCAGTTTAAGAAAAGAATACAGTGGAATATTTTGATGTATCTTTATTTTCATGCAACTATGATCTTTATTTACCCATGGAATTATGATATATATACAAAATGGAGTATCTGGAAAAGTCAAGGAATTTGATCTTGGCAAATGAATGGGAACCCTGTATTGTATCTTCATTAATATATTGAAAGTAAATATGTTATTCTGCTATATAACAGTCACCAGCTATAGGAGAAAATCTCTTTTATACAATATTACACTCGAATAAAATAATAGAACTCGTTGATTGAACAAATTTGTATTCCCATATATGCCCATTATTCTCCCTGAAATCTTTCTCTTTTTGGGTTCAGTTGGATACAAGCCTTAAACGTATAGTAGAAAGATTCCGTTTGCACTTAAAGTCCACATAAATCGCATCTATTTTCCAATACAGACACAGAAAGAAATTACAAGAAAGCACAAATTAGGATAGTAAATGTGAATTTGGAATAAAGTATATATCGTATACAATTTAGATACTTACGCGTAGGGTTGCCACCTGTCCCGTGTTTAGGTAAAATGTACGCGTCTCATATTATCAGTGGTTGTCCCGTATTATAAGTAGTAAATTATCACACCTATTTTCAACATATCAATAATTTTTAATAAACAGTTATGGATTCTTTTCCAACTGTATACTATGCATACTGGCGAGCAGACTCTGTTCACAGTGTTAATTCAACGATTTCGTTGTCCGAGAGCGACGACGACTTTGTTAAATCAACACCGTTTCTTGTGTGCGGCGACTCAACACTGTGACAGTGATAGCATGACACTCTCCATTGTGTTGAATCAGCATTGACAAGGCATCCATTTCATTCTGTTGAGTCACCGAAATCATGATCGTTTGTTGTATTGATTCAACAAATATTGGTGGTCGCCCAGGGACACCGAAAATTGTTAAAACTCACTTTTTTTGCAATGTAAATACTAGCGCCAGCTGTGCTTAGGAAATTAAAATATCCATTCCCGCCCTTCCGTGCTTTTCAAGTGAGCATTCAGAAACAAAAGTTTGCTGTGTGTTCTTGATTATTATCGAGGTTTTAAATTATGCGGGTAGTTATATATTAGTACAGAGCCTAGCTAATTATGTTCAGTTTAGGTTATTTCAGATTGTCCCGTAGTTTTTGGTATTATCACATATTTTTGTGCCAAACGTCTCGTAATTTATTCAGCAAAAGGTGGCAACCCTACTTACGCGTTATATGTCCAATTCTTTCGTGTTTCCTATGAGAGATTATTTTGTGTCATAAACTAGCTCTACATATAAGAGGAGAAAAGGTAGCAAATGAAAATTGAATCCATTCAGGAAACAAACAAACCTGAATGGTTAGTGATAAAAACAAACTTTAATATGTCGTGTGAACCTTTTACTGAATAACTTGTAGAGAACCCTGACTTACTAAAGATCTATTCAAACGAGAAATAATATAGAATCATATAAAACAATAAATGTGTTCAGAAAATACTTTCTATTTGCAGCAAGGGGAAAAAAAAGGGGGGGAAATGCAGGAAATCGCCTTCTTCCTTAGAGGAATCCCCCTGTATTTTCTCGGGCATCTCCCGTTTCCTCCCAGTTTCTTTATTGCGAGGGATTCCCCGAAAGAAGTAGGGGATTCTTAGAAATAATGAAGAAAGTGAGAGGAAACGGGAGAACCCCAAGGAAACCCATTCTCTGTGACTCTGTCTATCTGTCTCTCTGTCTCTGTGTCTCTGTCTCTATGTCTCTGTCTCTGTCTCTGTCTCTGTTTTATTTTTTCTTCTACGTCAGTACCTCTCCCCCATTTTCTAATTTCCCGGGGGTGAACCCCCGTGCCCTCTGACTTTTCTTTTTTTTCTTCTCTTTTTTACCTAATAAAAGGTTTTGTGTTGCACATGCTTATGCACGCGGCTCGTTACGATATTGTGCCAATTCGGGTACATAAATTATAGCATTGGAATTGAATTTAATTTTATTTAAGGCATTTAGGCAATTTTGCTCAGGTAGGCGAATTTAGTTATTAGTGTTCCAAATTTTACGTGTCCTCGAAAAGAACATGGAGAAATATTGTCACTTTAGGCTTCACTGTTTTTAAATTCGTGCATAGTTACACTAACGAAGTTGTCTTCTTTGTATATTCTTCCTTCTTTATTTATTTCTTAGTGTCATTTTGTATGTGGTTCTGAAGATGGACTTTGAATAATTCGAAATTGTGACGTTGTTTTTATCACGGAAGAATTGGATATGTAACACTAACACATAAGTACCTACATTGAATACACTGTTTCCCTGTGCATCATGGATATATATATGTAGTCACTCTGTACTCATTTTCTTTCTGTAACGTTCAGACAATGTATTTATTTGAGTGTTTTTTGTGTCTTCTAGGTTGATGAGGTCGGACATTTTAGCATCAGCGATATTATGCGAAGTGCAAGCTACCGTGAAAGAAGCCAAAGCAAAATTCCATGATTGGATGGATAAAGGAGTTCGAATTCCACCGAATTTGAGAGAAGTTATTTATGCAGCAGGTACGACACGCTTTTAGTTTGTGAGATAGTGTCAATTGTAGCTTATATTTTTTTTAATTATTATTATCATTATTATTCACGCTTTGTGACGAAACACATTTTGTTGGATTTTGTTCATTGCAAGATTAGACGAATATTATGTGGTAGCTTATTAAAAATGGACAGATTATTTGTGTATGTGTTTTTTTTATTATTATTATTATTAACGAAAGAGATATAGGTTAAGATGAATTTATATGCAGTCACAGACAAACAATATCTAGATGTGCATCTCTCTATAAGCCCTATGGAAATTTTATTGCCGCTACTTCACATAAAAAGTCTTAGCTGATTGGTTCTGCTATCCTATTACTATTACTGTTCGCTGCTTCAATCAACGGTATATGATTTCTAGCTAATACGGCGCTACTGTCACATGACAGCCCACCCTTGTCGTCTACTCTACGTGTACGCTTAAAAACTCACTCACATACACTTAAAAAATTATTGAATTCAGAACTATTTCGCTTAGTATAGCCACAGAAAACTTTTTTTTTTTTTTTTTTTTTTTTTTTTTTTTTTTTGAAAGAATAAGGAGAAATGATTCCAGGTTTTCACTTTTCAGACATTTTTAGTGAAATTTCCTTATTTTTCCAGGGCTTTTTAGTGCTAAGCTGGATTCCCTGACTATTCCAGGTGAGTGGGAGCCCTGATTTGTGAACAAATAGTAATGGGTATCCAAAGCGAGTGCATGCAAAAGGAGTTACAGGAGATCCTATCTTAACACTGGGAAAGACAGTTGAATTGTTGACGATAGAAGAGAATGTCAAGAAGGATTTGGAAGCAGTACCAGGAACACAGATGAAGTGTACAAGATTCAATGAAATGACAGTCAAAGGAAACCTACTAATGAGTAGAAAAGCGCATCAAGTTCTCTCAAGACTGAGGATTCTGGATATAGTTGCGATTGTGTTCAAAGTAATAACTTATAAGTAACGAAAAAACACCAGAAGAACTGTTGTAAGGGTATTAATGCCATCTGTTGGCTTTGTAAAAAAAAAAAAAAAACGGGAGCATTAGTCTTGGTATGCAGAGAGAGGCAGGTTTACCAGGTGTCCAACTCACCGACAGGCAGCTCGACGAATGTGGCAACTGTGCAGAATTAGGCAAATGTGAGCTCCATTGTAGATGATCTCTTGTGGTTAAAAGATCCAGAATCCGAGCAGGACGACGTTATCAGAAAGGATCAGGTAGCATTCACTAACTTGAGGATTGGTAATCATGAGGTACAGATTCGGGAACGAGTTACAATTTGATTGACATAGGCCAGGCCTAACAATTAAACGTAGATCACTTATTGGTTAGCAGCATCCAGTATTTGAAAATGCTCAATTGAACTATATTGGTAGAAGCGAAGATATTCACTAAAGTTAAATATGACGAAAAACAATACGATATATGATGATTAATGACAAAACACCTGCGTAGGAGTATGATAATTGGAAGACAAATGTTCTACATTCTGTGGCCTAATTGGCGTGACACTTTTTGAATTATTTCGGAGTGCAGTGTTTCTCATAGTGTAGTTTTCTTAGGTCCCTTCTACACAATCGGGGAAAACGCGACGGTTTTACCACGAGCAACTGCGCCTTGTAACAAAACCCATGCTTTTAAATGTACGTGAGGACACAAGCGTTTTCACCGCGCGGTTTGACACGCACATTTAAAAACATGAGTTTTGTTAGAAGGTGCGGTTTGCTCGTGGTAAAACCAAGCCGCGTTTTTTCCGTTCATGTAGAAGGGGTCTTAGAAAGGTGTCATGATACAGTCATTGAGAAAAGCATAAGTAGGTAATGCCAAATACGATTGGACAGATTGTGGATGAAAAATTGTAAGGTATAGAAGAGGTGATAAACAGCGCAATACAGAGGAAGATGATACGCAGAATGAATGAGGTCTCGCTGAATCCGACGACTAATAACCGTGGCGGAAAAGTGGTCAAGAAATCTCCTGTTACGTAGCCAAGGTTGATTCGACACTACAGACTTACAACCGACGTTGAAAGAGACAAGAATAGGGGCAGATAAGCCTGAAGTTCAAATACATAGTGTGCATACAGATTAAAGAAGTCAAAAAGGTTAGTTTGGAAGAAATGCAAAAATGGAAGAGGAGGAGATGAAGCCGATGTTAGTGACTGAAGTGGATGAAAAGAAAGGAGCTCAGCCGGTAAATTTTGAACTAAATCTAGATAATACGAACAACAGGCAGAATAGAAAGAAGGCTAAATCTAAATATACTAAAGTGCGGTTTGCTTAATCCAGCTACATTGTTATGTTTCTTCGTATAAACAATACCACAACAATAAAATAAATTTACAAGACAAAATTCGTACTACTATCTCAGTAAGTTAGTGTAACAACATAATCAGATTGCAGCGTTATGGATTATAACAAGATCATACAGATATGGTCACTGGGTGACTAAAAATTAATCAATCAAATAAGAACCTATTTTGCATTACCTAAGAAGGCCAGTGTAGAATGATCATTAATTTCTTCTGTAAGACATAATCGTATTTTAGATGTTCAAATATTTTAGGTCTTACATTGTTCTACATGGGGAATAACGAAATTACAAATGATGGAAATATACAAACATTTAAAAGCCTATATTAGGTTTGTAATGATTGTAAAAAAGATTTAAAGAAGTGTCCTTCGTTCCAGGCATAAAATATGGTGACGTTAGAGAGTGGCAATATTGTTGGTCAAGATATTTGGAGACTGATGTTCCAAGCGAGAGAAAACTTTTGCTTAAAGCAATGGGAGTAGCTTCAGATCAGTGGCTCCTTCAGCGGTAAGTTTTTTTTATTATTATTATTGTCTTACAATTTGTAGCACTGATTTCAAATTACAAATTTGGAATGCCATTTCAACAAGTAGAATAACACTGTCGCGGAGACAGACACAATGAACAAAGTTCGGAGCGAAGTAAGATTTTTGTGTTCATCTGAATATTTTTTTTTTATTCCCCGTAGTCCTTCTATGAAGGGGGCGTGTTTCAACCGAATGGCTCTTGAGTTCAAATTAACGTGATCATCTAATTCAGTAAATACTATGAGTAGGATTAGTTCTAATGTGTGTTATTTACTGTATGCCATAGACCTCATATAGTCCCTTTAAACACCAATTTAAAAACATTATCTTTAAAAAAAAAATTCTGATGTTTTTCCCTAATCTTGGCAAAGAAACACCGACAGTCACAGAAAAGTAAAGCGCAGAAAGGATGGAAAAAAATTAATCTAAGAATGTCAGACATGTTGTCCCTTAGCCTGTCAGTCGTTAGACATGTTGTCCCTAAAGTTTTTACTTTCTGAGTCTTCTAGTGTTTATCTTCAAAAATTAAGCAAACGGATGTTCCAGTGAAACGTGGGAAAGTTTTATAAATAAGGAATTGGTGTTTAAAGCAAATATACAAGGTGTTCAGCTCACACATAAATAACAAACATTTAATTCAGTAATGACGGCCTGAGGCGTAGATACCTGAACACCATAAATGAAATCAAAATTCAGTTCAGTAATGCTTTACTGTATTCGTCCCAAACAGGAACATGTACGGATGTGACCTCATAGTAAGCGATAAATAAATTTCTGAATTGGCACGGTGCACCAGAAAGTCATCAATTAGAAAATTACTTAGCTGTGCATCTATTTCAATGTCGTAGAAAATATATTACTCTTTAAAAAACATTAATTTCAAACAACGCCATGTTCTTTCTCAAAATGTGAGATGTAAAAGAGAAAGAAACTATTTGCAGACAGCAAAATAGGGTTTGAAAAAGAATAGAGACCTAGTTATACACAGTCCTTGTATTGGTTTCTGTTTTTTCTGTGTCTTTTAGGTTTTACATTTTGAAAAAAAGACCCCAACGTTGTCTGAAACGTTAATGGTTGAGAAAGTAATATATTTTCTACGATTTCCACATATAATGTCTAATTTTCTTATGAACGTATTGTTTATTATTTTTTTTTAAAGTACTAGAATTAATCTTGACATTAACATGTAACTAAATATATTATAAATATTTTAAACTGATGTCAACCTACTGGCATATACTTGATTTAATTATAAGTTGTGTACCTGTTTCTTTACAGACATTCGAAGATGTTCTTAGAAGGAAAGTAGCCAGTGGCATACAAAGGATATTGCACGAAATACATATAATAAAATACACGCTGTATTGAAGTTATCCAAGTAAATTTAAACTGTTAAAATGTAACCCCCCTAGCACTAATCGTAAGTGATGCAGTGCAAGGCTATTAAAATGTCAGAAAATAACGTTTTAGTTCCCAAACGAAGTTGGTATTCAAACATTGATCATATCGTAATGTTATTTAAAAGGGGCTATAACCAGTGACCAACCTCGACCTTCGTTTAATCGGAAGTGGGTATCGTTTAGTAGCCAAAGTTTACTTAAGGATAGTGCGCTTCAGTACTTTGTGCATCATCCCTTGTACGCCAATGGGCACGTTCCTTGTTACTGTTGTTAACAAGTGTATATCTTTATCTACTAAACAAATATCGTCTGTGTAGCGTGTTGTAAGCAGTTTAGTGTTAAAACATTGTAGCTTTGATTCATTTTTCTGTTCGGAGGTCGGGACCAAGGACAAATTAGTAACTTTTTGAAACTCTGAGGATGACATACTCTTACCTCATATAGTCATATCCTAAAAGTCCCCGCATGTCCGACTTTGGCGTCATCCAATATGGCGAACGCCATATGTAGTCCAATTGGACTTTTCCTTCTTGTCTTGGAGTAAATTCTAGAATCCTGAATTCTCTAATAATCGTTTCCTCGAATAACATTACCTTCATTTTAATGTAAAGTCTATCTTACATATTATTTTTCCATTGTGTTAATTAATGCCTATATAAAGTTCGGTGCGAATACGTCCAGCCGTTTGGAAGCAACTTGAAATTTTGTATTGTCATCGGAACTACTTATGTGTGCAAAGTTTCAAGTGGATCAGATATGTGGAAATGGGTCAAAATTAGCATACAAAATTACACCCTAACAAATAAAGTTAAATAAAAGCTTATAAAAATGCTTGTACCTTAGTACTTCACGTAATATCCAAGTGGTAAGCATGCAAAATCACAGCTATTTAGTTATGATCGACTTCACCTCATCTGATAGACTTCACCCCTTTCTCCTATACTTTATTACAACACTATGTGTCACATTTTCCCTTTTCCATGATACGGCGTCAGCCATATTGAATGACGCAAAAGTCGGACATGTGGGGACTTTTACAGTATGGTTATCTGGGATGAAAGGAAGTTATCCTCCAATTTTCACCAAGCTACTAATTTTGCCTAAGTTTGGGTCAAAATTTTCCCCTACAACCTGGACTATGAAGAGTATCGGATATCATGCTGTGGGATGGTATTCCCACGCGTGCTGCACCTGCACGGTTAGTTGTCAGTGGTGGTTGCTGGTTACGGATGAGCCTGCTACTGGCGTTCAATTATGTCTGCCATACGCTCAATGAGCGGAAGATCTGATGATCAACACCTTCACAAACCGAAGAGGATGTTGCGTTGCAGCTGCGGTATGCGATCAGATGTTATTTATTGTGTTGAAAAACAGGCTCCTCTCAATATCGTTCATAAATGGCAGCACAACGGATTTACCATTGTGATGTAAATGTTCGCCGGCATGGTGTTCGAGATAACATCGAGGGTGTTCCCCTTATCATAGGAAATTGCTCTGCATGCCGTAGTATCTTCAGTCGGTACGTATATCGGTAGCGGATACAACTTGCCAACAACGTTTACGAGCCCTCGTCGTCCTGATCCGTGTTAGTTCATCAATGGTACCGAGGCAGAAGAGGTTCTTGTTCGTGAAGAGTACTGAGTTCCACTCTGCCCTCTAATTGGCCCCAGCTCGATACCACTGAAATTGCAGTTAACTGTGAATTTGAATTTTATTTGTGGCCTTTAGGCATCTAAGGCTCAGATCGGGATAGAGGAGGGGGAAGGTGTCGGCCAGGCCTAAGTTGAAGGTATTTTTGTGAGTTATAATCTTGTAATTTGTGTCGATGTAATAGAGTAATCTGGTGTTCAAGTTCCATTAATCTAGTCTAACTCCTGAGTGTTCGGGATTGATTTTCCATCAGTGTATATCCCTTTCCAGGGGCTCTATAGTCCAGTGGTTAGAGCGTTGGACTCATGTCCGCGTGGTCCCGGGTTCAATTCCCGGCTGGAGTCCCACTGTTCGGCGTTCACCCAGCGTCGTGAGGCAAACTGCGGAGTTACGTGAATAAAGACGTGACGGCCACTCGGTCTAGAAAGCTCCTGATACGCCTGTTCGTGGTTAGGTGCGCGCAGTGCTGACCACACCGTCGTCACTCAGGTGGACGCAGTTCCACCAAACGCGAACAGATGGCGTTGGGGCAGGCTCAGGGCCTATCGGCCTGTCACGCGAGTGGTTATTATCTTTTGTTTGTGTATCCTTTTCCATTTTTAAGGTTTGGAGTAAGAAGAAGATGCTAAATATTTCTATTCCAATAACTATTGTATGTGAAAAAATATGAATATTGCTCTTATTCTTTTAGGAGAAAAGCTAGTGATAAGGAAAAGTGGACTTCGGGCTCAGCCCAACAAAATTACGTAGTCTCCTCATTTGGTTCAGGCAGTGATGAATAAAAGGTTTAAATTAGCAGCCCGGTTTTATCATTATTATTATTAACGTAGTGAAACAGGTATTATTCTTCTTTCAGGTATTTGCAGTTCACTCTTGACAGAAATAAAGTGAAGCCACAAGATGTTAAAACGGTTATTTCTGTCGTAGCAGCCAATCCACATGGTCAGTTCCTTGCGTGGAGACACCTGAAAGCTCACTGGCTGGAAATGCAAGCAATGTTTGGCAATGGAACTTTTACAAGTGGATCCTTAATTTCTAGCGTTGTTTCTCATTTCTCATCAGAATATGATTATCAAGAAGTAAGTCTGATGATTGCTTAGTGTATATGTTTCTTTCCGAATCGCATGTCATATCGTAAGCCAACCACCCAAATGTATAAAGTCAGTCGTCTAGACTGGCGGTCGTCTTAGAGAGAGTGGGATAACGGGTCGAGTTCCTATTCTTACAGTATATTCTACTACTATTTCCTTTATTCGTCTGTCTACCCGCCTATTATACTATTTACGATATTAGTCATTAATAAAAACTGCAAACGATGAAGGCATCCTCTAAAGCGCATTTATTTGTTTATTCCTTTCTGCTTTAAGCATTTTTTATTTATACCTTATACTACTAACCTGATCAAAAATTTTGATTTTTTGTTACTGGTTATATATTGGAGAGAAATTATGTTCTCTGCCAGATGAGTTTCGAATTTTGTACAATATTTATGAAATTTTGTTATTATCTGTTGTTTATTTTTGATACATTAACTTCATTACTTTTGTAGAGGAGATAGATATTCATTATGGTTTTATGTTGTTATGCAGTTTAGCTGTACCTTACTCTGCTTGTATTGTTGTAATTTGTTAGCAGATATTGTAGACAATGTAAGGTAGCTGATACTGAAGAATTAAATTTTTCTCCCTTCATTCTTTATAGAAGAACTCTCTTCCCCAGAGTGATTTTTAATACGTCGAGTAAAGTTTATGGAAAGTAGATGCGTCCTTCCTGAATGGCTCAGTACCTAAGTCCTTGTCCAAAGAAAGT
Organism: Lepisma saccharinum; assembly: GCA_022664845.1. Taxonomy (NCBI): domain Eukaryota; kingdom Metazoa; phylum Arthropoda; class Insecta; order Zygentoma; family Lepismatidae; genus Lepisma; species Lepisma saccharinum. The sequence goes on along the minus strand of JAGDQP010006396.1, from coordinate 48,342 downwards.
TGAACATATTTCGAGTTTGTTCACATTGTGAATGTAAATTGTATTGGGGTTTAAAAACGGAAATTTTCCTAAAGAGAAAAGTCCTATACGTTCCCAACCCTGGTGCCTAGAGCCCAATATAATATTTATCGTTATTATTGCCCTGAGACAAAAGGTTGTAGTAAATTAATTATATTTTCAAAGAGTCTTATTTTATAATTTACAATCTCGATACTTGATTTTAACGTCTACAGATGGACAGTTCGAAAAAGACATTACTCTTAATGCTTACAGCTACAGCAATATATTATATGAAGTAAGTCGTTCCTCCAGGAAAATTCCTTCACTGATTGCTTCTTCCTTTGGTCTGTGGCAACCAACCTCTCCTTTAGATGCAGATGCACAATCCTTCTTTCAGTAGAGGGGAACTCACCGGTGCTAGGCAAAGCAGTCGTCGTTCAGAACTAATTGTTGTGGAGACTTAGCTGGAAGTATGATTTCTTAGTAATACCAAAGAGATAGAGAGAGAAGTATGTTCACATTCCCAGAAACAGAGTTTGTCGCCACCTACTCTGTCAGCTCGTGTCATTGGAACTCCGTAGTAACTGCTTGTACCAATCCGTAAAATAGTTGTCGGAATATGACAAATATGACCATAGGCGCAAAATAAACAAGGCATTTTTGAATTAAAGGGGTCGTATTAAAGCGGTAAAATAATATTTTCGGTCCAATATTGGTATTGCTAGTTGAGAGGAGAGATCGTTAGCTTCATGAGGGTTTTAATACATTGATTGTATGGGAATTTAATGCTGTTCCAGTAAAAATTGGTCGTGATGACGAGAATAGTTGCTACAGTGGTTTCACTGTAGTTTTGAGTTGCATTGTTTTTAACGTATTATACAAGGAGGTTAACTTCTAAGGACAGAACCAACAATTTTTGCTAAATAGGATCCTGCTTCGTTCAAAAACCCTCCACCGTGTTTGAATCCGGGGCCACGTGTACAGAAATCGAACTTGGTAACATTTTTTTTTAAAATACTGAATTCGTCCAATGCGGGCGGAGAGAGTGGGGGGGAGGGGGGAAGGTCCACCGTGTATTTTTCTTATACTTCAATCAAGAAGAGAAGGATGCACTTTAGATACTTCACCGGATTACCGGAAGAATGACTTCTGATCCGTTTGCATCGTTAAGCCCAATTCAATAACAAATTTAATAAAATGTACTTACTTTATTGTGATGGTCTCCTGCGTTGGCTCACTAAAGTAACTTTTCCCAAAGAAATAAATAATGTAGTGGTCTAGCCCGGGAGACTGTTACAGTCAAGTAAATACGTTTTATTATTAAAGTACAGTCTCTCATGTGATAAAATCTAATTATTCTAACAAATTTAAGTTCAGCTAACCTCACGAAACATTGAATGATCTTGGGTAGTACCTGAAGTGTAGCTGAATTGGTGTTACACTCGTAGTGCTGCAAGTCTGTAAATGTTCTAGTATAAACAGTTAAAATGGAAACAAAACCATGAACAAACTAAAGGTTCTGAACAGAGACGGACTGCAGCCCAAGATGCTACAGACACCATGAATGTAAACTTCACAATATAGTTTTTCAATCTTTTTCTTTGCTTATGATTTCATAATAAAAATGTCTGCAAAGCAATAAATACAAAACTATGGTTACTTTACCTGTTGAGCAAAACAATGTTCCTTTTTTTCATCAAAGCCACACGACTCGATTACAAAACAAATTTAAGATTTTTGTAACGTAGGAAACTCTACATTCTTATTGTTGTGACTCGTAGCACAATTCCAATAATAAAACCGTGTTTTAAAATCGAGCTTCAGTAATTCATTAGTCTTAGTATTTCATATTAATTCGTGTTACCGCCCATACAATTCATCTTATCATTTATCATATTAATTAAAGTTATGTATGTTTAAATCCATTAAAAATTAATGAATTTAGGGTAGCTGGATTACAGTAAATGTAGGGTCGTTCCTTTGTATCCGATTTTCCATAAGGAACGGTCATCTCAAACTGAATCTTTTGCAGGGTATGTTTCACTTGCACTTTTAGAGTATGGGACCTATACCAGAGGCTTTCAGAATCTATCTCTGTTCTAGTCCCTTTACCCTGAAGTTGCGTTCACCAAGTGTAAGGGTATAAAGTCCAGTCAAGTAACGTAGAAAGGCACATTTCTCTGTGTATATTTGTCTCTGTGCTCAAACACGATTATTTTTACTCTCTCTCTCTCTCTCTCTCTCTCTCTATA
>JAGDQP010006396.1:0-45990 GCA_022664845.1 Lepisma saccharinum | reverse complement strand
TATATATATATATATATATATATATATATATATATACACAGTATGGATTGCAGGGCGGGGAGTGAGTCACATTTCTCACCTTTTCTATAGTATTTTGTACTGGAAGCAGAAGAAAACAGTATTTTACCTTAATTCCAAAGAATCTTTTTTTCTTGCCCTGTGAAACGAAATTGTGGTGGACTGAGATAAACTTAATTTTTCAGATAAGTAGAAAGCTTCTCTTAAAAAGTTAGTTTATGATGTGCCTACTGGAGATTAATTGACAGATATCCAACAGCGCTCCGTGAATTCCTCACTGCTTATTGTTTAGAATTATATAGGTGTCTAGGTTGTGACATGTAATCATATTTCTGAAAGGATTCCCACACACTTGGAAAACTTGAAATGTCAGCGAAAATGTAGATCTGATAAACATCTATCGTTTCACATATTTACAAAAAAAAACTAAAGTATGTAGTTATAGTGTAGATAAGGCTTTTATTAAACTGTAGATATAGATTAGTACATCTTGTGCAAAAGTTAAAGCTAAAATTAGCCCAAGGGGGTTATAATTTGTTAGCACGGGTGCGTAACGACCCCGGAGCCCCAGCTAGATTTAACCGTACTTCTAGTTTCTTGTTAAATCTGATTTTTTATTCTTCTGTCACTTCATTCTGCCAATGAAGTACTAACAAGGAAACATTCCCAAGTGGCACACTCAGAGTTGAATGAAATTTTCACAGTTGATACTTTTCAACGTGAAAAGAAATAGTGTAAGCTCCTACGTTTCCCAATTTCTCTGGAAGGAGATAGGTGATTGGAAAGTTTTGTGATTTCCTTGTAAAATGTATTGGGTGATTCAGATGTGAACAATATAATTTCTACATATTTGGCGCAACATGAACGTAACCATATCAAATGTGAATGAGACCAAGAACCGCATCTCTGATGCATGCTACTTTCTCCGTCCGCCATCTTGGATGTAACTTATTTTTTTCAAATGGCAATAGGGGCAAGTGACATATTAAAAACACCTGCAATTTTCTCGCAATGTCACTGGTGATATTAGAGTTACTATATTTCTAACAGTTCTCAAGTTATTGCGTTTTATATTTGGTATGTATTGAACTCTTCAAATAATTTCCACATAATTTCTACAGGTTATACAGAATATGAACATATCCATATGCAATGTGAATGGAACCAAGTACTGCATCTCCGAAACATGCTCCGTCCGCCATCTTGGATTCTACTTATTTTCTTCAAGTAAGAATAGTGGCAAGTGACATCAAATTCCTTCTACAATTTCCTCAGGAACTCGCTGATGCAGTTTGTTTATATATCTTTAACCAGTCTCGAATTATTACAAGTTAGTTTAAAAAATGTTTTTAAGTCCATAGTACTGTACTAATGGGCGAAAATGACAAAATAATATAATATCCTGCCGGTTATTGCTAGATAAAGTAATAACTCTACAGACCCCGAAATTCATCCTATTACACATAGTGCAGTGGTGAAACTCATTCACAAGTATAGACAAACAGGAAGTAGATGTAATAAACCGAAAATCGGAGGCCCAAAATCGCAACTCATGCGGAGGCAGCAACTGTGGATTTTACAACTCTTAAGAGCCATACATAAATGCCGCCCGTACAAGCTGTAAATGCTACATGAATTGTGTGAGAATGATCCGAATCGGCGTCCTTAGTTTTGCGAGAGGCCCGAAGCAACTTTGGAGTAATCAAGGCTTTTGCATTAAACATCGTTTTTAGTTATAAAGTCCTTTATTTACTAATGGAGAGGCCTAACACCAATCCGCATTGGTATCAACCAGGTAGATTGCAAGCTGCACGAAAAGTTCTTGTGTAGTGTGGTATATGGCATACTGGAGTAATTGATGCAATGTTTTTGTGGTAATTGTTATCTTCGCACCCTGGAAGATTCAATCCTCCCACTTACCTTACATGAAGACGGCGATTTCACTAAACCCCTTCCACAGGATAGTGTTCCCCCCTCATTTCACCGTACCTGTTTGTGCTTATCTAGATAAACAATTCTGTAGGTAACCACGGTCATGGAGTCCGTGTTCTCTCTGTTCTTTTATTACTGATAAAAATATCACCACGCGTTTTTGCTGACACGTATATCTTTATTTATATCAGTGACAGTGATTAGCGAAAAGCAATGAAAACTAACTAATACGTCTTTACTCTCTCTCACATATTCGGCATTACTATGTGCTGTGTGATAGACTTTAAAATACTGAAATGTGAATGTACATTTACTACTTAATAAGATTAGCATAAAATAATATTTTCTTCTAAAAATATTGTTGTCTGGATGGAACCGAGCTTGAGACGCCTACCGCCTTCCTCCAGAGTCGCTGCAGGTGTACGTTGCGAAAGTGTATTGAACACCGTTGCCCTGTGCGTGGGAGTCACAGAGTGGACAGTAGTCGTAATTCAAGGACTATGGAATTCAAACCAATATTTAATTTAATTAACTTGTATAACTTGAGACTGGTTAAAGATACGGTAAACAAATTGCATCAGTGAGTTCCTGAGAAAATTGCAGAGGAATTTGATATGTCACTTGCCGCTATTCTTACTTGAAGAGAATAAGTAGAATCCAAGATGGCGGACGGAGCATGTTTCAGAGATGCAGTACTTGGTCTCATTCACACTGCATATAGATACTTTCATATTCTGTATAACCTGTAGAAATGATGTGGAAATTATACGGAGAATTCAATACTTACCAAATATAAAATGTAACATGCAATAACATGAGAACGGTTAGAAATATAGTAAATCTAATATCATCAGTGACATTGTGAGAAAATTGTACTTGTATCTGATATGTCACTTGCCCCTATTGCCATTTGAAAAAAAAAATAAGTTGAATCCAAGATGGCGGACAGACAAAGTAGCGTACACCAGAGATGCGGTACTTGGTCTCATTCACATTTGATATGGTTACGTTCATGTTGCGTTAAATCTGTAGAAATTATATGGTCCACATTTGAATCAGCCAATACTTTTTACAAGGAAATCACAAAACTTTCCAATCACTTAGCTCCTTCTAGAGAAAACTGCAAAACGTAGGAGCTTACACTATTTCTTTTCACGTTGAAAAGTATCAACTGTGAAAATTTCATTCAAATCTGAGTGTGTCACTTGGGGATGTTTCCTTGTAAGTCAAAGCAAAGCCGGAAGGGTAATTTAAGTTAAAGAACAAGGCTGTTCAAGTATTGCTACATTATGTGTGCCTTCTGATTATTTAAATGTGTCTTCATGTTTAACTGTGTCATTAATGTTGTAAGTTTCCTTTGTTTATATTTTTATATATGGTAGGGTATTTCAGGAGCTCTGGTACAAACTTCGATAGGTGAATCCTCATATCAAAACAAAGGGAAAAGTCCATATGAACACGCGCCCTATCACGCGTAGTTTCGTCGCTAGAGAGCTCCAAAGGTTCGAAAACGGTATTGCAAGGCGATAGCTTTCGAACACTAATAGCTGTAGAGCTGGCGGCTCGTCGTTCGTCAAAGAAATCAAACTTGCTCGTTCAGAAAATGCACTTCTCAGAAGTGAGGGAAAAGTGCGCGAAGTATTCCCTAAGAATTGAACAGCAAAACTGGGTCGAACAGAGCATGTAGAGGATGACTTCCTTCCAGATGTAGCAGACCCGTTTGAAGTAGCTGCTACATAGCTATTAATAGTTAATCCGTTTAATGTCATTATTTAAGGAATTGCGGACTAATACTTGATTTTACTTTGAAATTTCTGTTGTTTTTTTATGCCTGAATAAAATACTTTTAGTTACGAGGTTTCTAATTGGCTGAATTTCGTTTGTGACGTTATAACCCAGTTATTTATTTTCTTTTAGGGTGTTTTTTTTTTTCGTGTCATTTTCATTAATTAATATGATTAGAGAAGAGAATAAGTTTTTTAAATTAATATATTGATATTATTAAAGGATTTTAACGTATATTTATTTTCTTTAAGTCGTTTTAAGTTAAATTATCTAACAAAATAGTTTGTTTTCTCTTTATTTATTCATCACCATGGAAATTTTTTTTTATTGATTCTATTTCCATAAAAATGAATTAAGTTAGATAGAAAAGTATAGTTGGTGCACGTACACGCATGAAGTCGGGCACTTTTACGTTGTTTTTACGTTCAATCGTTTTATCCGTAATATTCATTAAGTGTCATCTTAGAAGTCGAACACGAAAAGAGGAGGACTGGATTTTCCTTTGAATTTTCAATCAAACATTAAGGTAAGGGGGTTTTTGGGATGGAGACGGGCATCCCAGAGGAGCTCTATTTTTGAAAATTAAAAATGAGAGCTTAAATTAAATGTAGTAGAGCGTCTTGCCTCTCCCCCCTTGGAATCGTTTCACATTTTGGCATGTTGAATTGATAGTCTAATATGATGAGTTATTTTCTAAGTATTTGTATCCTAAATATTTTCATTCTTCATGAGTACTTAATTAATTAAGCGAAACCGAAAAATAATACTTTCTGATCGAAGTTTCCGCGATTGGATTACAAAGTGTAAGAAATTTATATCATCTTTTAATTCTTTTTTCATTTTCTGAATCCTAACTAAATCATGTTTAAGATGAAATTTTATCTCATGGAACAGATGTTGTGAAATGTTAATTTAAGTTAAAAGCAAGGAGTGGAATGTAGGGCTCAGGCCATCTTTTGCTTAGTGCCAAATACTTTCGTACTGAAATTTAACCGACTTTTTTTTTTAACATTGCAGGTGTCTTTGTTCTTTAAAAAGGCAAATATTGGATCCGGAAGCCGAGCTTTGCAGCAGAGCTTAGAGACAATAAAATTAAATATCCTTTGGATTCAGCAACATGGAGAGTCCATCCATAAGTGGTTGCAGGATTTCTTGTCCAGTTCATGATCAGAAGGTATGGTCATTAGTGGATACTTTTATTGCGTTATAGATGCGGTGGAAACAAACAACAACAACAAAACTAAAGCAGTACCCATGAGTATAAAAGGACGGATTCCAAGTGATAATGCAGCAATTCTTTTTACCAAATCTATCGAGGTTTGAATCTGTTGTAAATAATATACAGGAAGAGGTGATCCGTTTTGCTACTGCTTTAGGATATATGGGTAGTTTTATATACACTTGTCATCCCTCGTTTTGTCTGTTTGCTTGGTTTCATGCAGTGTTTTTCTAAAGTATACCAATCCTGTGATGGTTTTCTACTATAGGCGTTTTTAACACCCATGCGAGAAACATATTTTCTAGTGCCAGATCTTCCGGGTTTGAGCATGGTGTACGGTGGAAAATTCATCCAGGTATTGGGTTTTATTGTGGAAAAAATACGAATTAAAGTATGTAGCTAGTGTCGGATGTAGGTTTCCTGTGAACTCGTTATTCCCTTCCTTAATTTTAAGTGCAAACAATTTACGGGTCCTTGTTGCCTCTTTTCGTATATAAATTTTATGTTTGGATATACAGAATTAATGAGCTCCTTCGTAGCCTGGTCGGTAGCGCGCTCGACTTCAGTGCGAGCGGTCTCGGGTTCGATTCCCGGTGGGGGCTCAAAAATTTCGGTGTTCACCCAGCATCGTGAGGACAATTGGGGAGCTGCTGTGAATAAAAGACAGTAGCGATCACAGTGAGAGCTTCGGCTCTCCTCTTCCAACCCGTCTGGAAAGCTTGGGAACAGTAGATCAACTCCTTCCTTCGGGGAGAGGCCTTATCCACTAGTGAATTGAATATGGCTGTGATTTATGTATACAGAATTAATATTCTGATTTCAAATTCCGAATCTTCCTGGTATATTACGAAGATATAGTCCAAAATCATTCCTATAGTTAATGAACTATAACGTAGATTTAGCCAAATTTCTCGCGCATGACAATATTTACTAATACCGGAGAAAATGGGCTAGTAGATATATATTTTTTCAGTGATAGTATCTTTGATGATTATTGATCTTGACCGAATGACAGTGATTCGACATCATTGAAAACAATATAGAATAATTTCGTGAAGTAAATTCGCTCTTTAATTTTTCCAAGTAAAATAAAAATAAATAAATAAAGTCCTTCCTGTTAATAAAAAGTGTATCTACGAAATCTGGATCCAGTACAGCTTCATCAGATGCGTTAATGGCCTTACGATTAAAACTACTGTAGTAACTTTGTTTAACCTTACGGAACTCCTACCGTTGGTAGTTTCATTAGTTTTGACATTTAATACTTCTGATTGATCCAATCAAATGAAGAGATATCGTGACTACGGTTTTTTATCACCCCCTCCCCTTTTTAGGCGGTGAAGTGATGTTTGGTGTTCCCAGTTGATGGATTACTGTTATTGTCGAACTATGCTAAGTTGCGGGAAAAGTATCATTTTTCAGTACCTAAACATCCAGGCTTTAGTAATAATGAGAGAACAACAAACCCAGTCACAGTTGTGCGTTCCCGTATAGTATCTATTAGCAAAGCACAGACATTACATTAAAGTTGTGTTATGTTTGTAATTTGTGATGGACGGTAAACATGTTTAAATGAATCGAATGAACGAGTGATTTGCTGAATCTAAGGTGGATTTCACCAATCTTCGTTAAGAACTTCAGACATGCCAAAGATAATGGGCTTCCCCCGTATTGGGACGGGAGTAAGCCATACTGCTGTTATCGCCCATAAAATTGATTTTATCTTATCTTATCGTTAAGAACTGGCGAGTCGTTAAGTAACCTGAAAATCTGAATCTGAAGGACTCTCAATTCCACTACACTCTTATTTAATTTCAGATGTTTGCTTGTGTTTGGGACTGTGAATGAGAAGGGGGAGACTGTTACAAACGAGACAAATGGCCATAACAATGATTTTCATTTCATTCATTTAAGACATTTCTGCCCCCCGAAGTGTTAAAGGCGCTTCTAACATGACATATACTACATATTTTTATGCGAGAAAACCACATACAAACAAAGCTGATGGTAGCAACTGATTTTTTTTTAAAAAACAAATCAGTATCAAAAAATGCAGAACTCCAAAATCCTTGTAACTAGTTGAGGACGGACTATTAAGAAACCTTTTGGGTAATTTACACGGAAGTTTTACAGTAAATAATCTTTAGAAGTAATAATAATTCGGAAATTAATTGAAATTGAAGTTCTCGTAACAATCAAACACTTTATAGGACAGGCTTCGCAGGAAGCATTTGTTTCATCAGTTTGTAGTAGGTGATTGATAATAATAAGATTAATGTTCGATGAAGATGATGATAATGATGGTTATTGGATAATTATGTTACTATTTTATCAACACAGTTGAACAGTGAGAAATAAATTAATGTATGGCCATAAACTGATGCGAGGAAGCCGAGCCTAATAACAAAACGGAACGAGAGAATGCAGCATAAGAATGATCAAACTTCTAATAAGAGATGTCAGTTTGTTTATTTCAGCTCTAAAAGGTATAAAGTGTGTAAATAACTAATAATACTTTCACATTGTATTATTTAACCAAGAATATTATCAATATGCAGGAAGGTACTAAAACAGTGTTGTGTTATAGGTTTACTGATGATGGTGTTATAATGATGTGTCAACTAAAGATGTTATGGTGAGATGATGTATGAGCCTTACGCTGAACAGTTCAGAAAGAAAAGAGATAATATAGTCAAAAAGAGTTCCTGAGGATTCAACAAATGAATACTCGTTAATCTTGATTATGCTTCACTGGAGCTTTACCTCAAAATATCTGAGTTATTGCTAATTACACGCTTTATATTAACTTGCTCTGTAATTATCTCTGGTACAAATCTTGTAAATGATTTTTAACTCACTTCCCATCATCCGAGTTCTTTGAAATTCTGTAAACTTGCTTGTTTCCGATGACAATACAATATTCAATCATTAGATATACGACAGAATAATCCAGTTAAGTGTAATTAATAAAATAATTGGAAATTATCCTTAAATGCACGCAGCGCCGTATCTATTATATGAAGTTTGGGGTGCCTATATCGAAGGGAGTTTAATATTCATCTATTATACATAAAAAATTAATTAAAAAGGATTTTTTGAAAAAACTCGCTTTTTTAATATGGACTAAAAAGTAAAAATAATAAATTGAATTAATCTTATGAATCGGAAAATAAAAGCGTGGGTGCTCTTGCTTATCTTATCATAATATCTCAGAGCACCCACGCTTTTATTTTCTGATTCATAAGATTAATTCAATTTATTATTTTTTACTGTTTAGTCCATATTAAAAAAGCGGTTTATTATTATTATTATACAAGTTATGAAGGTTCATTTTCAATCCACTAGTAAAGCAACATTTCTTTTATCGTACTTATTCTAATCACCGTCAGACAAAACGCAGAACGATTTTCCACCACACACAACTTCACACATAATGTTGAAACTCTAGTGTCCGGTTGCATAAAACACTTTTGATCCGCGGATCAGGATTAAGCAGGTATTAATCTACGATAATGTGAATTTACTGTGGTACCACCTCATTTCCTAGATTAATCCAAGATTACCCCAGAGATTTTGTAAATCTACCAAATTCTATGATTAAAACTCGGTCAATATAACTAAGTCTCTTTTATTGATTGTAAAAAGTTTGAAGTCAGAAAACAAGGAAAAGAAAGTCATCATTACTTGATGAAATTATTAATGTATACTTCGGCACAACACACTTGAATCAGTTTATGGACAATGTAAGCAAAGATCTCCAACGAAAGATGGCAGCACTATCTACGTATTTGTATAATGTATTCTTATCGTTGCACGAAAGTTGATAACCAATTCAAGAGCATGATCGATGCCGATTTTTTATTTTCGTTTTCCTTCATTGTTGAAATAGCTTCATTGCTGTTGTGAATATCGAAATCTGTAACAATGAAGCTCTTTTAACAATGAACAAAAAATAAAATAAAAAATCGGCATCGATAATGGTCTTGAATTGGTTATGAACTTTCTTCCCTGAAAGTTTGAACTCTCTAGGCTTGAATTTGAAGGAGCAACAATGAAATTTCGTGCAACGATAAGAATACATTATACATATACGGAGGTAGTGCTGCCATCTTTTGTTAAAGATCGTTGCTTTAGATCATCCTTAAACATCAGACAGGTATTTGCAATAACAGAAATGACTCAAATGTGTAGCATGTGCACTTTCAATTTGCCACGTTATCATTGTTTATTTAGGCAGATTTTTGCTATTTGCATCGTCACGTGTTTCGCTAATGTGCACCCCTACTGGAATTCGATAATTTTACGAGCAAGTGTTCGAATGTCACCGCAGAAACTCCTCAATGCAGTAGTTTGAATGCATATTTTAGATCCCTTCAGAATGGATCTTATCATCTCGCTCAGTCCGTCCGTCAGTCTTGTCCTCGTCTAAAATATAAATCTCAAGAACCGCAGCATGTAGAGAGGTGGTTGATGTGTCGTTAGAAAGGTCTTAGATAGACTAGCTCAGAGCCACCGTAATCTTCTTGTTTGGTACGGTGGGTCCAGCCTGTTTTTAGTACTTCAATTTCGTGAAACATATCTGCAACAGATTTGGCATATATATTTTTTATAATTTTCGATAATACTATGGTATCCATCCAGGAGCCTTTTTTAGGGGCTCTTTTCTTTCCTCCAGTTTCTATTTGTATCAGTTTAACAGGCATGTACTTTATCTACATCACGGAAAGGCACAGCAAACGTTTCATAGAAGTTTTGAATTGTTTTTTTCTTCTTGCGCTGATCCCTCTTACCTTATTAACCAATCAGGTTACAGTATTTACATGTCTTTATTCGCTGAAGTGTTATAGTTCAACCAAAGTTTGGATGAAACCCGTATTTAGCTAATTTTGTCTTCAAAGTTTGTGGTACAGCGAAGCAGAAGGTTGATCCATGGATGACAAACACGTTTCAGCAGCCAGGCATAAGAATACTGAAACTGATAAAATCAAATTAAGTTAAAAATCAAACCAAACTATATGGTGGACTTGCACACCCAATTTCCATAGTGGATTATCGATAAGATTCTTTAAAACTTTTTTTTTTTAAATAATAATAATTAAGTGGTTGTTAATTAATTTTAATCGTCCTTCTACACTTTTTGATTGAGTAAAAACCTTATTCGATTCAGCTGTTCTGATTTAAGATTAACTGCTCGTTAAGTTCGAACTTCCTGTTGGTTTGAAACCTTTGTTATTCGACCATTGTGAATGAGTATGCAAGAATATTAACCTATACTTTTTCACTAAATCATTCAGAACACAGAAGAAGAAGAAAAAACTTTAGTAATCAATTGTTGAAAAGTAATCCAGTTAGAAACGATTCTAACAATGTTTGTTTAGCTTTGACAGTAGTCGTAACTAAGGATATACATATTCACATAACAACAAGAGTGAAATTTGTTGAAACCTAACAAATTGTCTATTAAAATTTTACTAAATAATCATCAGAAACGTGATCATTTGACAGGAATCCCTGAGTTTTTAAGAACTTGAAACACAGAATATACCAGTTGGAATTTCCGTAAGAACTTTTCGAAATTATTCATTGGGCTACAAAACCTTACCACACAGTTTGGAATTATGGAAAACCAGAATGTTCGTAAGAAATTGAAGAAAGAAGCAGATAATAATGAAGAGAATGCTCGAAAGAAACGAGTAGGAGTGAAAATTCCGCAATTCCGATGCCCAGCAGGCATTTGCAAAAGGATTTGCGACAAAGATAATGTTGAAACTCACCTAATATACAGCCACCAAGCTACTGCCTGCAGTCGGACTCCAGTAGAAAATACCATATCCTGGCAGGTAAACTTGATACCTGAAGGCTTTGGTAATATCCATTTATGCACGGTGACAGAATGGGGTTTATTTTTCTTACGAGAAATCAGATATAAGTGTAAGGACGGGATTTTTTCTCGAATGTATGTTCAGTATTTAGATCCGGTACAGAAGGCTAGTCATTTTCAATATGACCTGGAATTGAGGATGTCCGAAAACAAGTCAGTGTCCATTACAGGCGATGTGGAGCACTTGTTTGTGCCGATCTCCCAAGTGAAAAGTTCCTTTACAATGAATCATGGTGACGTCGTATCTGCACAGGATTTCAATGGAACAAGCTTAACTATCAGAATCCGGAAGAAAATTTATGAATCAGGAGGCACCTAATCAGCTAAACCGTTCTCTTTCTTTGTGATTCAAGACTTCTTCATAAATCTATCTGTTCATTTGAGTAACAATCCAGTAGCCATGAACATTGAATAATTAAAGTGGATGAATTATTCCAGATATCAGTAGTCATATTAGCGTCCAGCACAAAAATCATCATTATTAGTATGAAGCAAATAGTTGTTCATCGTGTCAGTTTTTCGTTCACTGAAGAGAATATTTAACTTACCTGTGGTTCAGGTTTTAAATGCTTTGTAAGGAATTGCAAATACATATATCTGAAACAAATTTCTGGGGACATTTATTGAATGCTTTGTGTCAGTAGTAAGCAAAAGTTGAAACCATTTTGTTAAGTTAATCTTGTAACAATTATAATGCCAAGGTAATATAATAATAATGTTACAATAGGATGATAGATGCTCCCACGGATGCTGTAATGACCTGTCCTGATGTGACAGTTTACAGCTGTTGTAATGTAAGCTGCCCCGTAATAACTAATTGAAGAATCCGGGAAGAAGTCTAAGTTTCAGTCTTACATTTTATAGCTTAGATAAGAGTCATCCAAAGTTAAAGTAAATAGTAAAATTTAGAAAAACGTATTTATTTTTTCGTGTTTTATAATGAGGACTAGATACAGCTACTATCAATAAGGAAGTAGATAGCACGTTTCTCTCCAAACAAACGAATACAGAGACTTATGATACAGTAAACTCTTGAAAACTGAAAATTTTACCTGTTAAGACCACCTGTTAAGGTACCGGGGTGGTTTATAAGCAAAAGGAAACCAACTGTGACTGTAAGTCATGTTACGCTTATTAATGAAAGGTGTACCACTTTGCTTCCGCCGTTTTCCAATAGATGGCTGTAGCGGTATTGGTGGTGGTGGAAAGAAATAGATGTAGACGTCATACAATAAGCTTGGGCAATAACATAACCCCAGCGAAACATTACTCGAATTGTGTCCGCATCGTAAAGTTATTTGCTAGTGAAAATGGCACTGTACGAGCCAAATTCTCATTTGCGGGAGGTGTTGAGTGTTAATTTTTTGTTTCCATATAAAGAAATCTGCGGCTGAGGCTCATCGAATGATCTCAGAAACTTATGGCGAGACAGCTATTAGTAAACAAACGTGTCGTGAGTGGTTTCAACGCTAAAAGAACGGTGATTTTGACATCGAAGACCGGCATGGCGGTGGAAGAGAGAAGGTTTTCCAAGATGCAGAATTGGAGGCATTACTTCATGAAGACTCGTGTCAAACGCAAGAAGAATTGGCAGGATCATTAGGAGTGACTCAACAAGCCATTTCAAAACGCCTCAAAACCATGGGAATGATTCAGAAACAAGGGCATTGGGTGCCGTACGAGCTGAAGCCGAGAGATGTTGAACGGCGTTTGTTTGCTTGTGAACAGTTACTTGCAAGGCAAAGACGGAAGGGATTTCTGCATCGCATCGTGACTGGGGACAAAAAATGGGTTCATTATGATAACCCCAAGCGCAGAAAATCATGGGGACTTCCCGGCCATGCTCCCACGTCGACGGCCAAACCGAATATTCACAGCTCCAAAGTCATGCTCTGTATTTTGTGGGACCAACTTGTCGTAGTGTATTATGAGCTGCTCAAACCGACTGAAACAATCACAGGCGATCTGTATCTAAAGAAATTAATGCGTTTAAACCGAGCATTGGAAGACAAACGGCCGCAATACAACCGAGTGACACGATAAAGTCATTGTGCAGCATGACAATGCTAGATCCCATATCGCAAGGTCGGTTAAAACATACTTGGAAACGTTGACATGGGAAGTCCTACCCCACCCGCCGTATTCTTCAGACATTGCTCTTTCTGACCATCACTTGTTTCGATCAATGCCACATGGCCTGGCTGACCAGCACTTCCGTTCTTATGACGACGTCAAAAAATGGATCGGTACGTGGATCGCCTCAAAAGATGAGCAGTTTTTTCGACGCGGGATTCGTACCCTTCCCGAAAGATGGGAGAAAGTAGTGGCCAGCGATGGACAATATTTTGAATCGTATCGAAATAAGACAAACTAGGCAAGTTTCTAATTCTATCTTTTAACAGATACTACGCACACCTTTCAGTTCCTTTCCCCCGTGTCTTGAGTATGATGAGGATGCAGGCACGACATGTTGACATAAAATTCTGACTTGCAATCAAATATACGATGTGTTATACAAATTGAAAAATTAATATGAAGAAATAGTATGAAACATATTTAATATATTAGAACGAAAACCTGCAACAGGCATTCACACTAGAAATGGTTATTTATAGGCGCTATAAAATAATTTCTATTCACTCCTGCTGGCCTGAAACAAATTTAAAATACCAAAACGTACAATTTTCAGTGAAGGGCAAATTCTAGGCAAATCCTCTCACTATTGTAAAGTCCCGGAAGAAGATCTGATGGATGCGTCTCACTATATATTCTTAATATTCTGCCACGGCTTCGGGGGTGTGGGATCACCGAACGCTAACATTATGCTGAAAGGCAAATCTTAATTAGTAGTATATGAAGGCTGAAGGCATACGGAAAAGAAGCTTTTAAAGAGAGGATAAGTAGTATACGCCCGCCTCCCTGAAGGCGTGCAGTACACCAAGAATGGATAAGTACCCCTTCCCACCTGTCTGAAGGCGTGAAGAAGCAAGGAAACAACTACCGCCTGGCTGAAGGCGTTTAGTTGCCTTAGGGTGGGTTAATAACCTTGGTCCGCCTGCCTGAAGGCGTACCGCAACTAGAGAAAGGTTGTAAACCACTGACCACCAGTAGTAATAATTGCCCGCCTGTCTGAAGGCGTTCTGCAGTTGGAGAACAAGGTTTCAAAAGAGAATTAGTAATAAAGATGAATATAGCGGAATGCGATAAAGTAATATTATAAGCATAAGCCTAGTAAAGAATATTCAAAGAAGTATTTAGATAATAAGGATTTATTAGTGGACTATCTGTCCAAAGAAGAGAACACCAAGCAGAGAGCTTGATGTTAACTGGCCCGCAGGCCAGGAGGAGGAACTGATTTCAAATCGTCCTGGCCGTACTTATATACCTTTGATTCAGTGACGTCAGAGCGTCACGTGACACCTTTAATCTTTACATACACACATATATATTTACAAATTTCAAAGTTCAATTCTTGCTTTCCGGATGACATATGTTTACATACACACACATGTTAATTTTCTTGTATATTTTAAATAAACGCGGTATTCACAATTATCCGAGCTTATAGCGATAATTTTTTAATTTATTATTATATTAATCTTATTTGTTTGAAAGTTATTATTGTAAAAAAATTAATACGGAAATTATTTTCTTGAGTCCGCAGCGTCTACATGAATAGCCGAAAGAGTGATTTGATGTAAGGTAATTCAAGGGAAGCGAAAACACTGAATTTACATGGAATATTAAGGACGTTACATTATCAATGACACGGGAACCAGTTTTTAATATATTTTTTGTATCTTCATTTGTATTTTTTCTTAATATCTCAACATGATTTGATTACTCCTTTAAATATAATGAAACAGTTAACGTAAAAAATAAATTAGTGAACAATAACTGAGAGGAAATAAGAATTGGGAATAAAGTGAACTGAACTAGGAAGGTGAGTGAAGAGCAACTGAAGAATAGGTTCACATAGAGGATACAAAGTGCTGTAGGCAAAACAAAAGTATCCTAAACGGGGAACTGATTCGTAATGACAAAAGAAGATATCTTAATCGTGATAGCTCAGGTGGTAGCACGTCTTGACTATGAATCGGGCGCCCCAGGTTCAATTCTCGGCCAAGACGCTGGAGACTTTTCTTCAATATTTCCATCCCTCTCGCTCTAACATGCACTTAGTCAATCAAGATTATTGTTCACTTATCAAATTAAGTACCAATGTGTCCCTTGGTACTCGTGGGCAACTTGGGAGGTAAAGGCGGTGCAGAATATATGGAGCGTTATCTTCATATCTCCCAGGTTCCGTTCTTGGCGTGTACACCTTTATCTTACGTGAAGACGAACGAAATAAGATTATAAATACTATTTTTCTGAAAATTTTATTTTTACAGGAATAGCACTATGTGGTTAGTCCAATAACATGAATGAAAAAGTGGCGGTATGGGTTATTCATATTTTTATTTTATTTTATTTATTTATTTTTTGGAAGTGGAATTAAATATACCTCGTTTTCCTGATAATTTTGTTGATGATACATACTTCTAGTAAATTGCTTATTCATTAAGGGCAGTGTAAAGCCAAGAGATGGCAGCACTATCTCCGTATATGTCTAATGTGTTCTTATCGTTGCACAAGATTTCAAAGCTGCTGCTACCAATTCGAACCTAGAGAGTTCATAACTAATTCAAGAGTTCTATCCGTGCCGATTTTTATTTTCTTGTTCATTGTTGAAATCGTTTCATTGTTGTTATGCTTTTAATAATGTAAGTTCTTTCAACAATGAACAAGAAAGAAAATGAAAAATCGGCACGGATAGAGATCTTGAATTAGTTATGAACTTTCTTCCCTGAAAGTTTGAACTCTCCAAGCGTGAATTTGTAGGAGCAGCATTGAAATTTCGTGCAACGATAAAAATACATTAGACATATAGGAAGATAGTGCTGCCATCTCTTGTCGGAGATCTTAAAGAATCAGAGTTTTTTTTAACGAGTTCTTTTTAGTGCAATATACTCGTTGGGTGTCGATCATCGATTTAGATATGAAAAGAATTAAGTCGAAAGAGTTGTATTTCATTAAATTATCGCTTTTAGAAATGAAAAGTGACTTAGGTCCTTTTATAAATAAGCAACTCAAATATTCGTATATATAAATAAGGAACTGTAAAGTGGGTAAACATAGGATAAATACTTACTTTGTCCATTTTTTCAGTGATCAGTAAATCAGTTGTGATTCGTGTTCTTTTTCAGATAAATGTTCCGTTGAATCCTGTTTCACAAGACTGTTAGGTTGTGAAGTACAGATGTCAGCAGCGCCAGGGAGCTGTCCACAATTGCAGTAATTTAATCGAGTCCGATATATGATTAAAAAGAATGCAGGCAATTACATAATGTTGACTGTACTGTACGTTTGTATAATTGTAAAAGATATTTGTTTCCTCATTGTATTTGTTTCGCTGTTGTTTCGTTCATATGCTGGTCATATATAACTTATTTCCTAGGAATGAGTCGCATTGTTCTTGATGAGTTATCAACGGCACTATTCATGTGTTGTTCACGTAAAGAGTATGTTGTATTTTGTTGTTATTGTATAGGCGTATATTGTCAGCTATATTTGTGTATGGTTACAAGTAGAAGAAATGTATATTATTTCTTTGATACAATGTTGTTTCAACACGACAATGATACTTTTTGTTCCTTGTTTCGTTTTTATGTTTAAAATATTGTTTCTATTTTAGCGAACATTACAGAATTAATAAAGGCATTCCTATGTAAGAGTTTAACATGAGTGAAATAACCATGACATCAAATCATTCCTTCTCCAATAATCACCGAAATATAAAGACGATAGTACAAATGTATATATACATAACATTTTATATAAGAGTCATAGAATATTGTGAAGGTTGTTTCATAATTTTCTTACTGTGGAAAAGATCTCATTTATATCATTGTAGCGGTAGATGATATCCATAAATTGCCTAGCAACATATATGGGTATCAGTAATTAGTGTAAGAGAAACGAGCAGTTGAATCGTTAAAAATGTGTGTAACATAATGACTAGAATGCTGAAGTCAATTAAGTGATAGCATGTGGTGAATTTAAATTATGCTGAACTATACGTAGAGAAATTTACAAGTAAAAAAATGTTGCAAGTAAAATCATATATATAGACTTTCCAAGCAACATATCTTTCGTCAATTGTTCGAGGGTATGACAGTAATTTACCGTCATTATTTTCTTCTTATTAGAATTCACGCATCTGACTATTTCTGTACACATTAACTACAGTAAACTGTCGATTATCCGCGTTGTGGATGAACAGCTGTACTCCTTAGAGGAAGCAAATTACCAGTATTGATACGATGTGGAAGTTCCTGTAAGTTGATAGAGCATACTTGGTCGAGGGGTGTGGCGAAAGGAAAAATCTAAGAAGAGAGACAGATTACTTGTAAAGAAAGGTCTTATTTGACTGTTAGAAACCTTTTCTTAACTTTGTATTCAAGTGTTAAATTTACAGTGTGGAGCATAAATATGTAATTAAAGTTAGTCGTTATCGCGGATAATCGGGAGTTTGCTGTAAATGTTTACATTCATGTGAAAGCTTAAACATATGGATATTAAAAGAGTGAAGAGCAGTTGTATATTGACATAATCTTCTTTACTGTAATAAGTAATTTTAGTGGTCTTATTGGGATTAGAGCATTAATAACTTGGTATAAGTTCAGACAATACTTTAAGATATTTTAAATGCTTTTTTCTTTTGCTGATGTAGTTGTTACTGTTTAAAAATTTCCTATCTTGCTTCAGAGTATGACGCGTATTAGTGTACTCATTTTTATCCTTAATAATAAAAATAAAGCCTTTTCAGAAGTTTTGACATTTTTCAAAAGGGATCATTAAAAATGTTCACTTAATTAAGAGAAACGTGAAAGCGCAGAAAGTAATAATTAGTTATTTGGAAGCTTCAAAAAGAAACAAAAATGCTTAATCAGAATGTAATAATAAGCAATTTGCGTTTTGAAATCGTATCAGTGTTTAAAAGTAAACACATATTGTTTTAAAAAAGGATGTGTATATCCTTCAGTAGTCAAACCTGATAATAATTCTTACAATCACTGATATACTTCTTAATTATATCCATTTGTTCAAAGGTGTGATTAATTATACTTGGGAGGATTCTGTTTTAATTGGTATTTGATGCTATAGTTGCCATATGAAAGTGGTTCTTCTTAATATGGAAGGTAATGCATAACATAGATAAGCCTTGTATTTCAGAATTTAAATATTGAAATAAAATTATGTTAGTTAATCTGTGAACTTATCGTCCGAAAGAAGTTCCTATAGAAAAAAAAAATAATAAAGAATTGGTTATGGGAGTTGGTAAAATATTAACAGATTTTTGTCTATTCCACGTTGTGTTATTGTACTAATTACCAAAGTTCGTTAGTTTGCAAGTGCTCTTTATTTCTTGACTTATTTTCCGTTGAGAGAAATAGTCATTCTCGTAATGTCGAGTTATTCATAATAGATCGCTATGAACGACTTTGAACAACAAAAAACTGTTATTAGTATGGCAAAGAAAGACGCAACTATGAATGAAAATTTCTGATCACAAACTAGTCGACTTCTGTATTTTAGTAGTAGCTTTTTTGTGAATCCATTTTAAGTTTTTACACTGTGGAATTGAAAGTAATTGGGTCTACCTTGTATTCTAATCTGAAAGAAAACATAACAGGCGATATGAATATATAAAATGATCCTTATCGCGCATTGGGTCTGAAATTTACAACAGCTTTTATTTTATGTTCAATAAATTCCTTTTATTTTATCGTTAGATCAATTAAGAATTATCTCTGATTTGCCTTGTCTGTAAAAAAATATATATATTGTAAATGGAACTGTAACAATTTGGGATAAGTAATAAGATGCTGAAGATTGACGTGGACGCGCTAGTACGATTCTGTAAATAGAAGCAGGGTTGTATCTTATAAAGATGAATTGAAATTTCGTACTGCGAGGCAGGATATAGAAAACCAGAGATAGTCCAATCTGCTAACGCTAAATGATGATAAGATGCTACGGTTAGTGTATGAAAAGAAGTGCTTTGGCACAATTCGCTTTAGCAACAGAATTTCCGCTTCTGTTAGTGCTTATTTTTTTTCTTTCGTACTTTCCATTCGTCTTTACTTATCAATACATGACAAAAGGAAGTATTAGTAATTCATGCCGAGTTCAAGATGTAAGAATAGGTAGACTCAGAGTATTTCTTCTGTTAAATAATCCGACTACTGTTGTATAGACGAACAAAGAATATTCAAGGTAAGGTATATAGAAGCATGAATAAAATTCGTCAAAAAAGAAAAAAAAGTTATTTGTTCCCCCCTCGTGTGTCGGCAAATAATGCCACTTTTTCTAGGATGAAATGTATTGTAGAGGTTTGCTTCCTCGATATAAATGCAGTGCTTCTCGTGTGAAAATAGTTCACTTAATTAGTATTAGTAGAGAGAATCCGGCATGAAACCATTTTTGATGAAAATGTTATACTAGTATCGATAGCAGTTGAACTATGGAATTAGAAATCAACAGTGTTCAAAGTGGGGGAGAAATAGAGACGGTATGTATAGCTAACATTTGCCTAGACGTATAGAAAAGTTATATATAAGAACACATACCGTGTGTTTCAGTGAAGGTATGCTTTCAACTCTCAGAAACCAGAGTCGGGATGTCATACTGCCTCACTTGGACCACTGGAAATAAGTATACCCGTGAACAGATGGAAATGTGGTAAATATAGACTTTCTTACTTCAGTATACTCCTTGGCTTAACAGCTCATATAAGGTCTTCGCCGGGGTTTCGAGCCTGAAGTCCATTCATGTAGCTTCCCCAGCTGGCACACTGCTATCAGTTTCTTCAATCTTTGCTTTCCACTCTGAAATTTCCTTGGAATTTGAGAGAGCGAAATTTTGAAAAATGCAAATTTTATTGCGATATTTCATTAGTTTGAATAAGTCTAGTAGAGAAAATCCTTATGTAACGGAGATGATAACGATGTAAAGTAATACTTTTATGTTAAACGAAAAACAAAACCACACTAAATCAAACTATTTTATGAACGGGAAAGAAGGTAAATAAGAAGAAAGAAAATTAGAGCTGCATTTATAAATATATATAATGTAGAAAACCGTAGTTTATTATTAATGGATACTGCAAACAAAACACGCCTGTTTCGGCGACAGATGGTCTTCCGAATGTATGTACCTTTAATCTGCAGAATGCTATATTGAACTGAAAAAGGATTTGGCGTATTCCTGTCAACACAATAATTAAATTCCGTGAGGTTACATCCAAGATCGATGTGACACAAAATATCTTTATGCATTTTTTTTAAATTACATTATTAGTCGTTACGTCGAATTTAACACTGTACCGTACGTCTGCATTATTTTCCCCTTTGCAAAATCGTGTTTCTAACTTCTCGTTATTGTTTGTGGTTAATGGACCATGTAGTATCTATGGCGTATGATTGTTTACATAACCAGGAACGAACGTAAGATTATTATACTCATGGCTTTGATCCCAAAATTTTTTGATTGTGTGTTTAGTGTACTATATTTGAGTTTCAGTCTTGTGTTAGGCTCGATCTTTGATTAGATGTCCCAGGCATTAAACTATCTTGATCATTATTGAAAGATATATTTGTTAGTTACTAAAGGGGCTAAATTTGATGTTTATCCTTTGTGTCGTTTCAAATATCCCACTTTTGTCCATTAGCTATGAAGAGAAAATTTTCCTCATAACAGTCGAGATAACGTGGTCCTTAAGTCCTCTTTTATTCTTTAAAGTGCTGTGTCTGCGCGCTACTTCTACGTTTATTTCTACCCTTATTTTCTTATCGTCACTCAAAACATTATTTTGTGCACTACCAGATGTTAAAGGAACCTTTCTCCGTATTAGATGATGGTATTCTATTAATATGGATGTTCCATTTTACTTAACAAATTGCCAAAAGATTGGTAACTATTCATAGTTCGATTGGGTACAGCTCAAGTGCTTTTCAGATTTACTTCATAGCGTGAACGTTGTGCAGTCGTTACATCTGTCACTGTTATGCTAGTATCTAATAGGTCATTCATACACTAAAAAAAAATATTGGTGTTTATTGCCACCCCAGATGGTGTAATAGAACACCTCTACTACACCAATCCAGTGCTGGGTAACACCAATTCTAGTGTTGGTTAACACCATCCGGTTTTCAGAAACACTTAGGGAACACCTTCAGTGGTGTTTATTAACACTCCTAACACTTCTAGCGGTGCACTTTAACTGTCCTAACGGTGTTTATGAACACCGGTAGAGGTGTTTGTACACCCCGGATGGTGTTAACCAACACTAGAATTGGTGTTACCCAGCACTGGAATTGGTGTACAGGTAGAGGTGTTCTATTTCGGGTGGCAATAAACACCAATATATTTTTTGAGTGTATACAAGTGTATTCACTATGAGGTCATCTGGTAAACATTATAGCATATCTAAATGAGACATAATTTTGTGCTGCGCACGGCAAGATAAAAGCTATATTAAATTATATGTATTATCATTTATATGTTAGCTTCGACCGCACAATGTCAGATTCATGTACTAGTTATGTTCATTATTTCTGATGACGGCCCGTGACGCTACCACTCATCATATATTGGCCCTCGTATAGAAAGAATTTGCCCCTCTCCCTGATCTAAATGATATGGTTTTTGAGTTCAAGTTTGTAAAGAGGGAAACTAAGAGAGAGATTAGTCTGAATAAAGATAAGTTTTCTCACTGTTTCTTGTGATTTTGTTCGCTTTTTTTTAGTTCACTTTCCATAAATTGGTGATGAAAACTTGGAAATCGTGTAAAACCTGATTACGAATTACTGTTTAATTTTTAGATGAATTTTTACAAGATTTTTTATATTTTTCACGCTTGATACATTTTTTATTGATTGCCAAAGTGAATCACAGTAAAACTTTTCGATTTACCGAATTAACCTTTCAATCCGAATACGGATAATCAAAGATCTGGGTAAGTGATTGTGAAAAAGATATACGTGAGGTGTAGCAAGGAAGTTCATGTACATTTTGGTCTAACATGAAATCATAATTTGAATTTACTTGCAAACCGCCGGGCAATAGTATTATTATTGATAATAACAACGATGAAACATATTACTGAACGTTATAATTATAAATTTAAAGACTCGAGTAACTGTAAAGAACAAGATGGTTTATGACTCAAATTCAGTAAAGTTTATTCAATCTTTTTCTTGTTTCTGTGACACTCAGTTTGTAAATATGTACATGCATGATTTCTTTTTCATATCTGTTGAAATGTTCGTTCGTTTGGGTTCTTTCGATGTTTGCATTCTTAAATATGTTGTGAATATTCGAACATTAAGATAAGTAAATCTTTTCATGACTAAATACTTTCTGATGTAACTACGAATATGTTTTCTCTTTTCGTTGTGAAGTAAGAGTAGTTATTGCAAGACAATATCAGCAGGTGTATTGGTTACGTATTCACGATATGCACTTGGAATTGTTAGTTGTTTTTTGATGGAAACGAAAAGAATACTGTATTGCAGTAAGATTGTGTTCTAGTCAAATGACAGAAAGATCTGAACACCGTGGTGTATCATTGTAATAGAACACTGATATTTGTTGTAATTGTTACATAGAATTGTGAATTGTCTTCTGGTTGTATGACCAGAATGTTGTCATTATGTGCGCGATATATTTTATAATTAGTATTTATCTGTTGATTATGTAAATTGTATCTAGTGTTTTCCCCCCATTGTTAGCTGTATCTTGCGTGAAAGGAAAATTAAAATATTCGTATTAAAACCGAGAGAGAGTCAAATATTTTGTACATAGGTCATCGTAATTTAGTTTATTTATTGGTTTGTGTAATTAGAATTGGGATACACTTCTCACAAATAGTCAAAATAATCTTTTATTGACATTTGTAATCATTTTGTGGCTGAAAACAACAAAAGCGAAATTCATTAAAACAAATCAGTTTCTTTTTTTTTTTTAAATATGAAAGTATATGTCAATTTATATGGTATAATTAATTATACACTAATATATCAAAACTGATACAGGGTTAAATAGATGAAGTTATCAATTTATTGTGAACATGCCTCACCATTATCAAACACCAAGTTTATTCTACTGTATTTGTTAAAACTAACTCAGAAACAAGAAGTTCTGGATTTGGGAAGATTACCGTCTTAATATTTTGGAAGTCTATCCTATACAGTATTAAAAACTTCTCGCCATCTCCTAGAAATACCTTCCTTTTTTTTTCTCCTCTCAGAACTGATAGAAGTTCTACTTTCATCACTTTCTGTAATCTGGTTTCTCAAACAGAAAACTTTTAATTTTTAAAACACCTGTGAGTAAAAGCCCGGTGTTTCCTCGACACCTGCAGAAGAAAAAACTAACTGATCGTTATACTGTATTAGCAAGAGTGCCGCGATTTTTGTGGCTTTGAATCACGAATTCCTTTGTTGTAGAACACTGGCGTCACGTTTCAACCCTATAGGAGAAGGTTACATGAATTGACAGTTCGCTTGAAAACAATAGAACAGCGTTCCGCAAACTATGGCCCTCGAGGTCTGCCCTTGTAGTCCTCTGGGTCTAGACAAGATTGAGGATTAGTCTGAAAAACGAAAAGTCATGTTCAAGAGAATTGCGTATCACACAGCATAGCTGAGAATCAGAAAGATATAATCCTTTCTTCTGGACCTATAAGAATACAATGACTA
The DNA here is from genome assembly GCA_022664845.1 of Lepisma saccharinum. Lineage (NCBI taxonomy): Eukaryota > Metazoa > Arthropoda > Insecta > Zygentoma > Lepismatidae > Lepisma > Lepisma saccharinum. The sequence continues at coordinate 22,349 of JAGDQP010006396.1, read as the reverse complement.
TTCAAAAGTTGTAGAACTATACACTCGCTCGTTAATGTGACGACAAGCGCGCCCTTACTTTGCACTGTTCGTGATCCACAGATCTTTTGTGGGTGAAGTATACAAGAAAGGAGCCGACCAGGTAGCCGTGTGGCTTGGGGCGCTAAGCCAGCGACTCGGAAGGTCCCGGGTTCGAATCCCGGCTAGGGCATGGATGTGAATTTTAACTAGAATCGCATTCATAATCGTGACATGTCGAAGTCAAAGTTACTGAAAAAATGGCCCATGCAAATTAAAGTAAAATGGCCCATGATACAAATCCTTTTCTGAGAAAAAGTAATTGGTTTATAGATCAGTAAGCTATTGTTGATAGCCTTCAATTATTAAACAGAAGCTAAAATGTGTATCGCGGTGGGTCAGTGGTAGAACGCTCACCTCTGGTGCGTGGGTCCTTGTTTCGATCCCGGCTCTTTCCATGTGGGCTTTGTAGTGGACAAACACAGTGTGCGTGGGTCTTCTCGGAGCTCTCCGCTTTTCTTCTATATTTATTCCACCAGTTCTCACATCATCATCCTTTCGGCCTGAGCCAAGTTGCCTAAAGGCCTTAAATAAAATTATTCAAAGAAACTAATATGCATTTTCCTCCAGCTATTAATCCTAATATAAAATTGAGGGAGCAATATTAATTAATACGTTTGAAATATATTAGTATGCCGGTATTAACTCAAAGTATTAAAAAAAAATCGTTTGAAGAGAGCAAGAGTAGGATGGTCCGTACAACCTGCCAACTAATAAAATTGGTTTCCACCTGAAAGTTGTTTGCGGAACGCTGCAGTCTGTTCCGGATTTGTTTCGTTGATTTTCAATAGATTTTCCTTTCCAGGAAATAATTCCAGACTGTGTTCAAAGGGTTAATAAAGAGCTTCACAAATCAATTACTTTGACTGTGGAAACTGTATAAGGGTAACGTGATGTATAATGATTTGCTTGTATTTTGTAGCTTCACTTTTCATTTATACAGTAAAAGGTTCTATAACTTAGATAACGGTACGAACACCATAACGTCACATATTTTAGTTTGTCACTATTTTCACTCTTCATCTACGGCGTGATAAGGAAGCTCCAGCCTCCCTCGGTCTTGATTTTATCCATATATCTTACTTCCCATCCCCTTGTTCATCATTTTGAAACATATATTTGGTTACAACACCACGAGTCAATCTTCCCACCAGATGCACTGAACATAGAGCCTTTAACTTGCTGGTTTTCTCAAGCTGATGCCGTCTCATACTATTTATTTAAGCGTGTTAGTCATACCTTGTTATTCATTACGTCACAGCTTAAGTTATAATAACCAGCAACATATGTGAAAGAGGAAATTTCATAGCACAAGGCACTCTTTTTTGTTATGCATTCCAGCCATGAAAGGTTAAGTCAAGCCGTCCATTTCATTACATCTTTTTTGTTCCTTTAAACCAATGCTTTGTATTGGATGGACTTCTAAAAGTGACATGGAGCGTTATTTACAAAGCCATGATGTCCCTAATTTGTTTTTTGATACTTTTTATTTTAAAAATAGTAGTGTATTACAGAACTATGAGGCTTGTTAATTAAGAAATAGTAATATCAAATCCTGTTGTCAATGTTGGTGCCAAACATTTGAAACAATGCCATTGAACAAATGTATTTTAAATTATATTGTATTCGTAAGAGAAATATTTTGTCTTATTGTTACAATTATTATAAAAAGTATATGACGTTCACTTTTCGTAAACTTTATTTCTTATAAATATCTTTTTCTTTTCATATGAAACGAACGAAATGGCGTTTATATGTTCGTTTTGTGTTTGTTTTATGACAGGAAGTGTTATAGTTGTTTATTGTTAGAAAGGTTTGAAAGAATATATAGATATGATTTCTGTAATACTGGTTTTATTTATATTATCCGTTATTATTGTCCTGCTTGTAATCAGGGTTCCCACTCACCTGGAAAAGTCAGGGAATTTCACTAAAAATGTCTGAAAACCTGGAAACGTCAGGGAATTTGATATCTTATTGTTTGAAGTTCATTTAGCTACAGCAGGCATTTAATGTTAGATCGTTTTTGAAATTACTTGGAGGCTGATGTACCAACCATGAAGCAATTTAAGAAAAGAATACAGTGAAATATTTTGATTATCTTTATTTTCATGCAACTATGATCTTTATTTTCCCATGGAATTATGATATATATACAAAATGGGGTATCTGGAAATTTCTGAGTAGTGACCTGAAAAAGTCAGGGAATTTGATCTTGGCAAATGAGTGGGAACCCTGAGAATATATTAATGGTGAAACTTGACCAAGCATAGAGACAGGATATTTTTAAAAGCTGCAGACGATTACATGGCAAGTACTGACTAGATACTCTGCTGCACACTTAGAGAAATTTCACATTTGCCATGGCACTTTTGATTCATTCTGTTTGCTCTCGCAAGTGGGATGCAAATTTTCGTTTGCTGTTTAGGATTTGGTTTACTTATTGCACAGGACTAGCTGTATGCGCTATCTACAGCGCAACCAAGATGAAATTTGTTACTGGTCTACGTAGTGGTGAAGAGACATGTAATATAGACAAGGAGAGTCCAACTGATGAGTCAATTGTACATACCGTTGGTACAACAAGTATAGACGAGATACTGCAATAATAATAAATAAGTAAAATAAAAATTGCAAGATGGTCACTGAACTTCTTACGAATTGTTAGCATGCTAAACATAAGACTGAGAGGAAATTGCTTATCTGACACCTAGAGCTTTAGATTTAGAAAATCTAGCGAAAAACAGAGAGAAATTCGAGATACAATTAGACAACAGATACAACATACGAAGGTATCAATAGGTAGAATCCCACATAGCACAGGATATCCCAGGGACATCCCTTTTAGATCCACAATATGCGTACAATGTCCCAGAATATTTGGGATCAATTAAGGATATACTTTTTAGAATATTAAACGAATCTTCTAGATTGAAGTTTCAGGAAGATTCGTGGAATGTTCTGAGAATATCCCCAAAGAAAAAATGCTCTCCACATATTCGTAGAATATACTTGGGATATCCCCAGGAATATCCTTGGGATATGCGATCATCTGGACATTCAGATATTCGTAGAATATTCTACGCATCTTCTAAGAATATCCTTAGGATATTCCTAGAATGTACCTGTGCTGTATGGAAAGTAAAATAATGAGATAATATGAAGGACAGGCAGTGTTCAATTTGTAATGAGGGGTGGTTGAATTTTTTCTGCAAATACGGTAACTTCCCTGGTTCTGTTCACTGTTACATACCCCTAGCCTGGGATATGAACGTGTCTAAAATATTAGATTCTAAAGGTCCTGTGGTCTAAAGATTCTGTGGAAATTGCACAAATCGAACACTGAGAACATCATAGAAATAGAATAGAATAGAGGGAGCTTGTGAATGATGTATGAGGAAGGGCAGTGAAGCCAAAAGACAGGGCACTACCACCACAGTTACTGGCCCCATATTTAGAGACCCTCTATACCGAGTATTGCTTTCTCATTCTTTCTTATGGGAAAAGAAAGTGATGAGAAGCACGCATGTTAGATGAAATCTCCGAAATAGCTATCGTTGTTCGAAAAAAGTGCTGTTTTGCAGCGAATTGACAATTGTATACTGTAAGAACAGCAGCCAAGGACATAGCAGACATAAAAAATCAGTGTTGTTAAGTGTCGCGCTTTTCTTTAGAAACGTGTGCAGTAGCGCCGCTCTCTTTTTAAAAATGTAGTTGTAGTTCCAGCGTGTTATATTTTAAGTTATATTACGCTACTTTCTGCACAACGGTTTTAGTTTCCAGAATGTATGAACCATTTGTTGGTATCAAGTTATATTTCTCTCAGTGCTGACCAAGAAAGAAAGCTGTTGCAGTCACAACATAGCACTGCAAATTAGTGGCAGGGAGGACTATAAAAAGCTCTCCGTATTAGTGTGTAAGTATATCCAGTGTTGGATTTTTATAAATTACTAAGGAAGGATCCTAAAATTAATGGTTTTCGGTCGCCACTCACCAGGAAAAATTCCCCGGGAAATCGAACACTGAGTATATGGATTTTGATTCTGTCTTCTCAGCTACCGCCCATTCCGACTCGAGTTTTTCCTCAGTCACACCAGGCAAATGCCCGGATGACGCCTACTATAATTAGACCCTAGCTGACCATATTCCTCAACATAGGCGAGCGCACAGGAGGAGCAGAGAGGGAAGCTGCCCCCCAATTCAACGTCAAAATTTGAAGTAAAAATACGTGTAGTATAGAAATGAACATGCAACCAGTGTACGAATTAACCGGGGGGGGGGGCGCTTTTCCTGACAGTTAAGAAGCTTGTTTGGAAGTCATTTCTTTTGTGATGTTTATAAAATAGCTTAATGTGAAAGATTTAGTATGATTGATTTGATTTAGTAACCTCCTATTGGAGAATGGGACTCTTTCCGCTAGTCTAGTGGTTACCGTTGCTGACTGTTGATCGGGTGTTTCCGGGTTCGATTCCCGGCTCTGCCAACTGATTTTTTCCAAAGCGAGAGGGTCTAGAACGTTGCCCACTGCCCACCCAGCATGGTGATGCAATTGGGGAGCTGCTGTGAATAAAAGACAGTGGCGATCACAGTTGAGAGCTTCGGCTCTCCTCTCCCAACACGTCTGGTCAGCGTGCGAGCAGTAGACCAATTCGTCTCTTCAAGAGAGACCTCATCCAGTAGTGGATTGAATATGGCTGTGATATATATATATATATATATATATATATATATATATATCAATCGAGGAAAACAAGAGTTTGAAGAAAGCCAAACAGCAGCTCATGATAGGGAAAAAGCAAATAATTGCAGTTAAGAGACCAGACGGGACCGTAACACGAAATAAGGAAGAAATTATAAACATATTTGAAAATTTCTACACAGAATTGTACTACTCCGAGGAAGAGCTAGGAAATAAAGACTTAGAAGAAAATCATGTAGAAGTCCCAGACGTAATGAAAGAAGAAGTGGATAAAGTACTTCGAGGGATGAAGAACGGAAAATCACCAGGAGAAGATGAACTCACAGCAGAGATGTTTAAATGGGGAGGTGAAAAAATGAAAGAGGAACTTGCTAAATTATTCTCGATGTGCCTGAGGAAGAGAGAAATACCCTCATGTTGGAACAATGCAGTTATCATTTTGTTGTACAAGAAAGGGGACAAAGAACGCGTCGAAAACTACAGACCAGTTAGTTTATTGTCAGTCCTATACAAAATGTTCACCAAAGTTATTTTGAATCGTATTGAACGAGACTTAGATTTCAACCAGGGAAGGCAACAAGCCGGATTTCGTCGTGGATTTAGCACAATGGACCACATACAAACATTGAATGAAGTTATGGAAAGGACTAATGAATATGAACTTCCACTATGTTTGGGGTTCATAGATTTTGAAAAAGCTTTCGATTCGGTCTCCTTGTCAGCAGTACTTAAATCACTTGAACATCAAGGCATCGAAAGTCCATACATCAAGTTACTGCGAAACATTTACTCGACTGCCACTTCTGGTATTAAACTGCATCAAGACAGTGAAAAATTTAAAGTTACAAAAGGGGTAAGGCAAGGAGATTCAATTTCTCCAAAACTGTTTTGTGCGGTCCTGGAGAGAGTGTTCCAGAATTTAAACTGGGATGAAGTTGGAATTAAAATTAATGGCGAATATCTTCATCACCTACGGTTCGCTGATGATATAGTCCTGTTTGCTTCAAGTGCAGAAGAACTACAAACCAGAATGGAAGAACTGAGTAACGAGAGTTCGAAAATAGGCCTTAAAGTGAACTTAAGTAAAACAAAAGTAATGTACAAGCAACATGCTGCAAAGAAGGAAGTGAAGATTAACGGAGAGACAATAGGCATAGTTGATGAGTATGTTTACCTAGGCCAGCTTAAAACATCGAATGCAAAGTTGACTGATGAAATAAATAGAAGATGTAAAATGGCGTGGAGTTCTTTTGGAAGACTACACTTTATTTTCAAAAGCAAACTTCCAATGTGTCTGAAGCGTAAAGTTTATAATCAATGTGTCTTACCTGTAATGATGTACGGCTGCGAAACTTGGACATTGAATGCGCAAATGACTCAAAGATTGAGAGTCACACAAAGAGCAATGGAGAGATGCATGTTAGGAATAACCAGGAGGGACAGGAAGAGAAATGAATGGATTCGCGCACAAACAAAGGTAGAGGATGTAATCAAGACTGCGAAGAAGATGAAGTGGAGATGGGCCGGTCACATAGCTAGACGAACAGATGGAAGGTGGACGACAAATGTACTACAGTGGATTCCTAGAGAAAAGAAACGACCGAGACGACGTCCAAATGTAAGATGGGTAGATGAAATCAAGCGTTTTTCAGGAGCTACATGGATGAGGATATCAGCAGACCGAGATATGTGGAAAGAAAAGGGGGAGGCCTTCATCCAGCAGTGGATAGAAAACGGCTGAATATGATGATGATGATGATATATATATATATGCCTCCCTCATTATATATGTTTTTCTATTACAGCTACTGACTTATCTGTGCATTATATTATAGAGATAACCTTACTCTACTAATGTATGGGTTTTTGTTCAGATTGATTAATTAGAACCATGGATCTGAAGCTAAAAGAAAGAGTCGTCATCGAATTTTGGCGACAGAAGGTTGTCCACCTAAGGAAATTCATAATCGCTGGAAAAATGTTTATGGGGATGCGATAATGGACATTAGCAATGTGCGGCGTTGGGTGAAGAAGTTTAGCAACGGAGAAACGAAACCGCAGATAAACCAAGAAGCGACCGGCCGACAACATCGATCACAGATGCAAATCGAGAACTTGCTGAGGAATTGATTCGAGGAGACAAGCGCATTACAGTTCAGAGTGTTGCTGATGCATTGAGCATCTCGTTAATACACTTAGTAGACTTAAGGAAGCAATACGAAAGAAGAGACCACTGGAAGACATTCATTCCATTAAGCTACATCACGATAATGCACACCCACACACGTCATTTTGCGAAAATGGGCTGGTCAGTTGTGCCTCACCCACCCTACAGCCCTGATTTGACCCCTTCTGACTTTTATCTGTTTGGCCCTTTCAAAGAACACCTACGTGGTTGCCGATTTAATGATTTGGATGGCGTTAAAACAGCTGTCAAATCATGGGTCAAAAAGCAACCTGAATATTTCCAAAATGATTTTGACGCCTGGGTTCAAAGATGGCGTAAATGTGTTCAAATTTATGGAGACTATATTGAAGGGTAAGTTTCTGTAGAGGACAGTTCACGCTATGATCTGCATTGGTTTTTATTGTTCATTAATACATTTTTTGTGACAGGAGGCATTACTTTTTGATCCTCCCTCGTATATATTACCTTTTGAAATCTGTGCGTTATGTTTTATCCCCCAGGCTAAAAAGTTTAATTCGCACACTGTTTTGCCTAAAATATGTTCAAATGTTATGAAGGTTTATTCGAACACTCCAAGAGAGCATTTTCGCTACTGTGTAGAAACTTTAAAGTGATTTTTTATTTGTCTAAAGCTTTTACACCACTCAACGCCTCCGGAGGATTGTTTTTTCTTATCTCGATACGGCAGTGATATCAAACTAACTACTACGGAACTTTAAACAAAATACTACGCTGTAATACGCTAAAAAAACTTTTAAAAATCCTAAAATATGACTTTGTTTGAAATCCTAGAACAATCAATAAAACTTTTGTTTTTTTAACACACAAAAATTCGGAGCTTGGTGATAATAATCGCTGTATTTGTACTTACCATGAGTTAGTCAATCTATGTAATAGGAAATGGATTTCCTCCTGGATTTAAGTTATGGAATATGCTTCTAGTTTTTAATGGATAAATCACTGTTTGGTTACGCATGAAATAAGATCCGAGAAACTTGCTTGCTAAGGGGACTGACACTTCTGCAATTCTAAATTTCAGATGTCTTACTAGAGTTTTGCTGGGCAAAGTAAGATGCTTTGTACCACAGTCCATTCAATACAATATCACGAAAGAGACAATTTCAATCTTTTCTAGAATGGACCGTAGTGTATTGATGTACAGTAGACCCTCATCACCTAAGGTCTCATTACATCGGGATAAGAAATCTAATTCCTTTGAGACTTCTTCCGGCGGGTTTTATTCCAGAGGCGATGGCTCCCTTCCCGCCGTTGCCCTCGATGCAATGTCACAGACCTAGTTAAGTGCAGAAGTTTTAAATGTCAAAGACGATACCGACTGGAGTTTCAATGTCTGTATCCCTCGCGTCCGAACCCTCTTTATAGGAGCATATAGGATACATCTTGAATTGTGAGCGGAATACCCCCTGAACTCTCATGGTGATCTGTCCTTATGGCAAATCATCAGAGAGACCAGGGAAACAACTCTCCTGACAATTCAGGATGTTTCGTCACAAGCAGAACCGTACTTAAAGATTTTCTTAGTAACAGCTGTTTATTGTTGCAGAACAATCATGTGTCAGTGGAACAGTTGTGACATCAACAATACTCAATCTTATTTTACACTGGATTTATAGCAGTGCTTTTAGAGTAATAACAAAGAATTTATTGCAAATTTTATTTTCAATTTTTAATGTGTTAAAGCAGCTGAAGAGAGGCTGTGAAGAACATGGATTGAAAATAAACGCAAAGAAAACTAAAAGAATTATAATAGGAACAAATGGATCCACGGCAAATATCAACAACAATGGAAGCGAAAAGGTAGAACACCTATCCGGTTTCAAGTATCTGTCAAATATTATTACAAGTGAAAATATGAAACACGAAAAAATAACATTAACAACGAAACATAGACATGAAGCAGAATGGATCAAGTCAGAAGATGCTGAATGCGGAAATGCTGAAGAGAGGAGGTGATAAAGAAAGAGAAACTGGTTAGAGCATTAGCTGCATAGAGATTGAACATTAAGCGATATAAATAAAAGTATGATAAGGAAAAACGAGGAACAAGACGAATCCAACACCTAGACAATATTAAGGAAGATAAATCTATGCTGAGGCAACAAAGGAGAGTGCTGAATGCAGAAGGCTTAATGTGAGTTGAAAGACAGCTTTCAGTACAACATTATTAATAATGATGTTGACTCCCCGAATCAAGTAAAACATGACATGGCCTATCGCTACCACTCTGATTATAATAATGATATAAAATTTGTGCTTTTTTATTTTTTGTTTGCAGTTATTTCTCTAGTAATCTCCTTGAAATCTTTCCACCATTTCTTTGCAGTTTTACTTTATATCTTCTGTTTGCACGTTAAATCAATAGTCTATGTATAGATGCCATATCGCTCCAAGTGAAATTTCACTGTTCTTCTTTACCTTTATATAATGCACTCTCGTCGATGTCTTATATGACGTGAACTGTGTAGATATTGCGCCATTCGTTCCATGTTAGCTAAGATTCGTATTCCAAGCACATTTGATACCACCTGATTCACAACAGGATCAACTGTCAGCTTTGATAAACTGCTTTTTTATTTCAACCGTGAAGATATCGCTCAACTAATTTCAAGCATACGTATTTTAAATAGTTTTAATAGAAAGCAGTTTTGAAAATATTTTGTTTTTATGTATAACCAGGGTGCGAATTACGACCGGGGATGGGGGGAACAATCCCCCCTCTGGAATGTATTTAGCCCTGGCTGCTAACTAGAATTCACTATTCCAGGGGGGGGATGAAATTGTTCCCCTCTAACAATTATAGCTTTCTTTTCACGAACATACAATGAGACTGGTAAGGTTGCGTGTTCTAGTTATCAAAACAAAATATATGTTGTATAGACAAAGCTTTTATTGCTGGTGTTACAGCTAGTACTTCCGAAAAGTTACATGACAAAATCACTGACCACAGTTAAAGTTCATCACACAATAGAGAAAAGTAACCAAATTTCGCCTAGCAGCCTAATTTCACCCACACAAGTTTCTCAGTTAGTATGAGTTTGAAATTATCGGAGTCGATTGTCAAGTCCGAAGTAACGCGCGAACAATAATCTCTGAAGATTTAGCGGGTGTGATATGTCTCGTGGCCTTTTGTAGCTTTTCTCCTTGTTGGAGTTTTGCAGTGGTTCCCACGTTGTCTAAGAGCTTCAGCAACTGTAAGCTTTGTAGTAGAGTAACTATACGCATGCTTGGTGAATGGTAATTGGGCTATAATATACATTGATATGTTTGGCGGGAAAAAGCTTTACCCTGGTGTGTGAAGAATCATATTTTACTGTCAAGAGAGTCTTAATTTCACCCACCTGATGGCTTTAAATTTCCAATCCCTAAATTTAACACGATGTATAACGTGAATAAAGTGAATTAGTTTAGAATAGCAGAGAACAAACTGCAGTTAAGTGAAAACCGCGCAATATATTTGCTATTTCTCAAGCAGAGATGGCAAAGAAGATGGCCACTGTAGTTATACATCAACAAGCATCAAATCTATCACTTATTACGACACAGAGTGGCACATTAATGAAAGACTGTACTTCCAAGAAAACATGGATGAAAAGTGGGTCGGATGTATAAAATGTTACATTTAGTTTCATGAAAACTGTGTTGGTAAAGAAGAAAAAGATCCACTTTTACCCTGTGATATTTGGCTGAAGTAACTAGAGAGTTGTTTGAACATAAAATCTACTTCTGCAGATTTCGTGTTTTCAACTTATAATGAATCAAAGTTTTTCTACTGACAGCCTTTCCTTTAGTTTAGAAAAATTACACTCGTACTTTTATGCATACATGTATAATTGTTCATAGTATTCCACTTTATGTTGTAAGCAGATTTTTTTTATTATTATTATTTTATGTTTAAGTCATTGTTGCTATTTATGCGACAGCAGGCAGTGGGAGAAATTTGGACCCATTTTCTCAAAAAGCCAGTTTTGTCTTGTTTTGGAAAATACATTATTTCTTGTGTTGTATAGATGAAATTATAGCCGAGTCGCAATTGTACTTTAACGTTTGTAAAAGCTAATGCAATACTCACATTCTTGTTATGAGAATTACAATAGATTTTATGAACATTCAAAAAAGAAGTGGGAAAAATGTGGTTACTTTAATCTAAATGTTTGGAAATTTTAGAGAAATAAAAACCAAAACGAGCCGACAGTCGTATCAGAAGTAGCTTGGCTGTTAGACTATGGTCTGGGAAATGATAAGGTCTGTCATAAGAGTTATGGAAAAGTCAGAGTGTTCTGCTTGCAAGAGGACAAAACTTGCAGGAACCCTGATAGTTCACTTATGAACTTTATATTCATTTGCACCTCTCAATGGCTGAAAGCAGTGAAAGTCTAGAATAGAGTCTGCACTTTCAACAATACTGAAATTAGCGCTTCGCTAGCGAGAATAAGCATTTCAGGAAAGTGTAATCTACTCATGATAATACATTATACGAAGTTAGAAGCCAGACTCTTGCTTTACAAAGAAGAATACCCTTGAAAATCTGCCTAGCGTATACAATCAAGCGATACGTAGCTCTCTTATTCAAAATTGCCCTGTATTTTAAACGTTAATGTGGCATCCGACTACATTTAAGGCTGTCTATTACGCAAAAATTGCAGTGCATATTAGATTTCAAAATTCATATCCTGAAAATATCGAAAGTATAGCCAATCTTTTAGCAAAGGGACCACTGTGACTAAATAATTATTCCTTGTAGAGAGAACGAAAAATGTTTACAATCTGTACGGTAATATTACAGTCAATCATACAGTGCTGAATCTCGGAAGAAAAGGAATTTTTCCATTTGCATGGGATAGCGTGAAGTTGGGCACGTAAATTTGTACTATTATATTCTGGTACCGAGGACAAGTTGAATCTTAGACCCCAAATTATCGTAATATCATCAGAAGTGTTGTCACTGATATTCCAGTAGGTAAAGTTACAAGTAAACAATATCAAGTACTTTATCCCCCCTGGAAAGATAACCTAATTCGCACACTGCATTCAACAGTCAGTCCCATGCGCGATGGGGCAGAAACGCATCTTTCCCGGAATCCGAAAAGTCGTTCCCTGCCCCCTCCTTAAAGTTTCTGGCCAAATAAGTGTAGCTATTATAAGGCACATATCAATGAATATAAAATGCGTAACAATGAGAACAAATCTAATGAAAAAAGCGTTTGATCTTCTGTCTGAGTGCTTTTGTGCCAGGAAGAGCAAGAATATTAAGTTTTTTTGCCTTTCGTTTTGCCTTGTACAGGGACGTATTTAGGGGTGGGTCCGGACTCCCCCCCCCCTAAACTTAGAGTTTTATAGAAAAATAGTATAACTTCAGGGGTAATTATAAATATTTAATATACATTTAATGACCAGACACACCTTGGACCCCCTCCCAAAACCAAATTCTGGATACCTGCCTGGCCTTGTATCATGTTGTTTTCCTGTTGATATGAAGGGTAGGGGAGAAAAAGAAGGAATGTCAATTTTCGGGCGCTTTGTCCTTTCTGTTGGTGAAATGTCGTATTATTGAACTGAATATTCCTTCCGTGCTGAGACGTAGAACCATAGACCTGATAATAGATAGACTTAGCACGCTTCCTCATTTCTGGCGTGCTCTGAACGAATGGATTTTCGTTCAGAGCATGCGATTTTGAATCCATCCGCTAGGTGGCTCTGCCATAGACCTCGTAGTAGAATATGACGTCTATGGCAGAGCTACCTAGCGAATGGATTCAAAATCACGTGCTTTGAACAAAAGTCCATTAGTTTTAGCCCAGCCAGAAATGGGGAAGCGTGCTAAGTCTATCTATTATGAGGTCTATGGTGGAACTGTCCGTGGAAAAAGCGGCAAAAGGATTGGCGAACTACTCTTTTTTGTAGAAGTTTTTCAACATTAAAACACGTGTATCTCGAAAAAGCATTTTTGTGACATTTTTTTGTTTTTTCTCCTTCCCCTTCATATGATAGAAATATTTGATTTTACTTTCATTTTCCTTCTGATATTTTTCTGGTTGTAGTTGTACGCTATTTTACTGTTGAGTAAACTGAAGTTGAAGTTTTCATCGGACTATTTAAGCTGGAAAAAGGCTGATGTCAAAAGTGCTTTTGATGCCATGCTTAAGTGTCGCGAACATCTTGCGATTCGTTGGGATTCCTTGGGAATACATGATATATATGTGTTTTGATTGTAGCTCAACGATTGCGGAGCAATTAAATGGTGTGAAGTGCAAAGCAGTGAACTCGAATATTATTTATGTCAGGGCCTAAAATTCAACGAAATCACAGCTCCACACTGGTAAAAATTTTATATAGTATAGAAAAACTAGTCTGTCCAGTACATCATGTTTACCTGCGACCAAAAAAATATTATTATTATTATTATTATTATGTAGGAAAATTTTGGCATTCAGAGCAAAAAAAATTAAAGGCACATTAGGATACATATTTAATAGTATTGTATTAAACCATAAAATACAGGAAACAAACCGGTAAGAAAAATAGTCACACTGGAAGAAAAAAGTCACTTTTTCTTACATAAGAATTTCACTGTCATTTTTCCGTGATCATACTGCTGACTGTGAGTGCGATTTCTCAAAACTGGGTAATATTTAGTCAGTAGTGGAAGAAATTCCTGGAGGGATCCCTGTATAATTTTACTGAGGCTTTGAATTCCAACGTTCCATATAAAAATAAATAGACCTAATGTCCAACGCCCAGCAACATGGAAAATTGAATACCCTATGCTGCTTGTAGGCACAAAGTGCCGCTAAATCAACTAGATGAGAACAATGTGTCAGGTGTCGTGTCTGCAGGCATAAAGACGAACTAAAGGAACATTGGCTTACCTTTTGTTTCTTTATTTCCTTCCTCTGTTCCATTTTCGTTATTCTTTCTAAAGTAATGAAATTACTTTACCAAAGACAACAATGCATCGTCACCAAACAGCGAACACTGATCTATAGACAAAAGAATTAACCCGGGCCGGCTAGCGAGACTTTTTCCCCATGAAACTTACGAACGGATAATATTTCCTGGGTTATGATTGGTTGTTGAGAGTCTACGGTGCTTCGGCTAAATTTCTGGCGGTTGTTGATGTATGTTATCTCTGGTAGTACATATTTCTATAACGGATTCAAAGGATCCTGTAATTTTTATCTACGAAACAACACATTTCATTATATCGGAAAAGTGTAATGTCCTATTGAAACAACAGATAAACGTGCAGTTAGTTGCATATTTTAAAATTATATGAATGCAACCGAAAACGTTTGAAAACTAAAAATAGTTTTAAAAGAATCCTACATCTCAAAATTGGCAATGGTTTTCCCTGCCATCTAGGACACACCTATACGTATTAACTCTGGCTTAATATCATATACTGGCAGTTATATGGAATTGAGTAACCCATTGCATAATGAATGTATTGAATCAGTAAGACTTAGTTTGACACACTAAACGCGTTTAAATGCATAATCCGAGAAAAGTAAGGTACTCACATTAATACCACTCCACACTTTAAGAATTATAGTTCCACACTCCTTTCCTACAGTTCCACAAAGTGTGGAGTACTCCACTCAATTTTAGGCCCTGTTTTATGTTCATTGTTATCCTCACTGTCTCAACTTATACTTGTAGAAGTATATGCACTTCTCATATTCAAAACAATACGACTTTTGATTGTTTTGGTTAAAGTTAAAATGAATTTTATGGGCGGTAATAGCACTATGGCTTACGCTCTTCCCGATTGATTGCTTTGGTGTTCAGCTTTGGTGATACGTATATATAAAAATGAATAGAAAAAAGTTCAGTTCCACAAGCTACCTTTGAGGCTGTTCAGAAAGAAGTCAAACGGGAAAGTTCATTCGATAAAGTCACTTTCAAACATTATTTGGCATTGCAGACCTGAAACTGTGGCATCAGTGAAAAAAAAAAAAAATTGACGCCATCATTCACGTTTTTCATCAAATACCAGCGTCAATACGTCAGCAAGATGCGACAGTCATGGCAAAGAATTTAGTGTCAAGATCCGAGCTTTTTAGTTCCATGTTATTAATGCAAATAATGCATCCTTTTTTGGCAAATGCACTTAAACGTAAACAAATTGTTGCAGGCCGAAAGCCAGGATTTGATGACACCGTCAAATCGGTTTCCATGTTGAAGTCTGCGTTGGAAGAAATGGGAATGAGGAGTACTTTCATGATTTGTATTTATAAATAGAAAAGACGCGTTAAAGGATGGAGACTGAACTACCAAGAGCACAAAAAAAAAAAAGTAAATAACTTTCTAGATGACAACATGGATGGAGTCAGCGCATGATTTTCGTCCAAAGAAGAAATCCCTTACTTGACTATTTACTATGCAGACAATGAAATATTTTTCCAGGAAGCTACAGATGTGATCAAATCAGTATGAAAGTGGCAATGTCAGCAGATAGGGAAGAAATTAAGATTCTTTCTAATTTTTACACGTTATATCTAGTATCGGGCAACCCATGTTTCTATTCAGTCCAAAAACTTCTAACCTCGCGATTAATATCAAGGAAATTGAAATTGAAAATATACAGAATGGTTATTCTGCCGGTAATACTTTACGGTTGCGAAAGTTGGAGTACGACCCTAGCAGATGAACATAAATTACGTGTTTTTGAAAATAAGGTTTTGAGAAAGATGTACGGGTCGAAACGCGACGAGATGACTGGAGAGTGGAGGAGACTGCATAATGAAGAACTCCACGGACTGTACGATTCACCAGATGTAAAAATAATTAAATCGAGACGACTAAGGTAGACAGGCCATGTAGCTCGGATGGGGGAAAACGAAGATTATATTCTATCCTGGTTGGAAGGCCGGATGGAAGGAGACTGTCGGGAAGACCGAGACGTCGTTGGGAGGACAATATTAGAAGAGATTTTCGAGAAGCAGGGGTTCGTGCTGAAAACTAGCGTGATATTGCCCAAGATAGAATCTAATGGAGAGCGTTTGGTACTGCGGCGATGAACTTGCGAGTTCCATAAGCCATAGAGTTAGAGTTATACTTCTAGAACTAGACGCAGAATGGAGCTTGACTAGACATGAATCTCAGCTGAAAAATCTCAATAATGCAAGGCTATTCTTAAAACACCTTAAGAATGTGTTTGTTCACATATGATGAAATATCATTGTTGCGCCTCGAAAACCCGCTCTGTGTAAAAAAAAATCATAACTTTCTAGGAGAAGCGAAAAAAATAACATTCAATATATATATATATATATATATATATATATGCAGACCGATTCATGCGGAAACGGTACAATTTGTTTCATGAAAAGAAAAATCACTATGTGCTGCACACTTCACAAAAGTTGTCCTGTATATTCCTGAACAAGTTGTTCTGAAACGGCATTTTAAAAATTAAGTATTGTGGAAACCAAATTGAGAACAAAAACCTAGGCTGCCTGTAAATTTCCAGTAACTTGGCTAATAAGTAATAAAAACTAACCACATTGCAGGTTTCAGGAAAAAAATAGAAGCCTAAATCGAGATTTGAACGTGGGTTGGTCATTTAGAAGTCCAACGTCTTACTGACGGGATTAAACTGCCATTGTTGAAAACAATGTTGAACAATGTTCATGAAACATTGTTGAACTAGTGATGAAAACAGTGTAGAGGTTTATAAACACGTTACCCGTAAACGTAAACAAGGTTACTCCCACGACTTACGCCATGTTTTAATCACGTTTTCTATTTGTCAACCAGGAATCGCAATCCGCATTCACTGAAAATATTTTCCATTTCGGATGAAGTATGTGATTAAAATTGAGGCAGCGAACACACGATCAGAACTGCATGTTCAGTTAGCATAATTAACAGTTTTCTTTCTCATCGCATGAGCGAACATCACATTTGCAACTGAAAATTGGCACTGCAAATACTGACATCTATCTGAAACATTACGAAGTATATGAAGGCACTTTCCAAAAATTTCAACAATGTAATGCCCCTCCATTACAAAAATGCTGCGCAAGCCAGTGTTTCCCACGTTATGCAGGCCTGACCATGAGATGCCTAAGGGCCATAAACACTAACACAGAAACGTTTGTCAGTGTTGCCAACGCAGTGTAAAGTTAATTTTTTTAACCTCACTACATAGTGTTATTGGGTATTTGGCATCTTCTAGTGGTGATAAACATGATAGGTAAAGCACACATCATAGTGTTGCAAACTATGGCTGAAATATCGTAGGAAACGTATCAGATCGCGAAAACCTGTCTTATCCATAGTTTGCAACACTGCGGTGTGTGCCTTACGTATGTTGTTTACCATCACTAGGGATTGCCAATTACCGAACAACACGACGCAATGCAAAAAAATAAACGATATACTTTGCTGTCAACACTGACAACCCGGTGCCGTGGTATTTTGACTCCTGATATCCACCATGTTGTTAGAAACAAATTTCCGCAAACGAAATTTTCATTCAATGCGTCGTTTCTGATTTCTTTAGAGTTATTCATTTTCTTCCCATTGTAAAGCATCGACTTTGGGCTCCAAGTTGGAAACGCTGTACATCCAAAACGAGGCGGAATTGAACCCATGTTCATAGGAACGTTTTTACTTGTTTTGATGTCAGTCTTTTAAATTTTGGCCGTGTATTTTAGGGACACCCTTTACAGTTAGTGCGGGAGCAGTCAGTCAAAAAGAACTTAAAATAGGGTGACCATTTGTCCCCGATTTTCGGAGACAGTCTCCAAATTAACACTTCTGTCCCCGATTTCCAGAAAGTGTGTAATAATAATGCCTCAATCCTCAAGAAATATTTTGCCAGCAAAACCAGTTGCACGGAGAAAAGCACGTACCTGACAACCACCGGCCGCCAAATCTCAAAGATATTCCCCACAATTACCTAAACATGGGTTTTGATTTGAATTATTGTTTCTCAATGGCAGCAAGAATTTTATCTCATGAACACGTGGTGGAGGAAAAGTTGCATATGAAAATTAATTGCTCATAGGCAGTAGGTCAGTTCGTAGTGTTGCCTTAGCAATCTGAATGATGCCAGTTTCCGCCCACCCTGACTAAGATTTTTCCAGGGTTAATCCTATCATACCGTGCAAATGCCGGGACGGTACCTAAGTAGTTACACTACACTTTGGGGTCAAACTTCCGCCTTTTTGCCCGTTGGTAGCAGCTGTTGCTGCGTGCGCGTCTTTTGGCCGGGGGTACGCTGATTGGGCTTTGCAGCTGTTTGCTGATTGGCTGGGGTCTTTTTGTTAAAGGAACATCGCTATTGTTAATAAATAGTCTATTGTTAGTCATGGCAGTGTCAAGAACATGGGAGAAGATTTCGGTTCCCGAGAAGTATTTACGGGAAGCCGAGAGTGCAGCTGAGTTGTTGGCGGCGTCCGAGACTCCTGTTGCCCGCAGTCCTAGTCTTGAAGCTCTCGCTGGTGACTTGCAAGAAGTTGGTGAAATCGTTGAGGAGGAGGACCCCAAGTGTGGGTGTAAGAAAAATTGGATTGACGAGCGTTGCATCCATAAAGCAATTACTTCATGGATGCCTGAAGAGGAAGCTTTAATTTGTAATGGCTGTTTTTTTGATATGGGGAACCAGATGAATCATGAATGTGTAAGCTGGAACTTAACGGATGGTGAGCGTGAACAGTTTTTGGTGGATACAGCATGGAGTATAATGTTACATCCTGGAAATCTAAGTGAGATTTTCAACGAGTACGTGAAATCTCATCCAGGCACTGGACATTTAATCATTAAATTTGAGTATGGTGTACGTACAATTTTGAAGCGGAAAGTGTGGGAGTTGCTGGACGAGTTGCTGGAGAAGGACCGGGAGGCAGGATACAGATACCGAAGGAATCTACGCTTCAAGTAGGAGGAGGAAGATGGCGCATTGTACATTTTGTGGTGGTGTATTTATTGTGGACGCTTGTGTACTACAAGCATTTAGAACATATTTAATGGACAATCCCATTTTATGTAATGGGTGTAACCTTAAAGTGACTCATGAGTGTATGTATGTGTGGAACACAGGTTCGGTGATTTCAAAACATTTAATGAATCATATTAATCATCCTGAAGTGTTTCATGAATATTATGAGGTGTTTCAACGCCAAGGTCATGTGAGTATTAGTAAAAATACATTTTTTAAGAAATGTATTACTTTAATGAAAGATAGAGAATTCGTAGCTCAGTTGATTCCCACAATTATAGAACAGCAGTTTGTTACTGCTGATCAAAGTGTAAGTGGTTGTTCCAACCAGTACATCATTGATATGCAAGGTTTTAAAATATCCAGTCATGAATTTATTATTAGAGAATTTTGTCTGATGGCTTGTGATGCCAGCATGCTATTTCACTGTATGGTTAATCTTCCCTGTGAAATTACAGAATTACCTCTTGGTTATCAAAAACAAGTCGAGTGGTTAACTCAAAACTTTCACGGACTAAAGTGGGATAGTTCTAATGGATACAATGTTGCTCATTTACGTAAAATGATGCATGTAATGTGTGAACCTAACGCTATATTTTATTGTAAAGGTACAGAAAAAGTTGACTGGATTAAAAAGATATTTCAATTGAATATTGTCAAAGATGTAAGTGATCAAGGATGTACTGCTCTGAACGCATTGAATTTCAATGTGAGTGTAAAAGCATGTACTTACCATAATCCAATTGAGATGTGTGGTTGCGCATTACGCAACGTTGTCCAACTTCAGTATTGGTTGAAACTCCAACATTCAAATGTCGTCGAAGCCATTTCGACCATTTCATTGTAATACCATGTATAATAATAATAAATACTATATGATAAGATACCTTGGGTGTTTTTTATTGATTGAAATGAAAACTCAATGCATCTTTTATGCAAGAAAAAAAATTTATTTTCTAAATCTACTCTACTACATTTTCTATTTACAAGATGGATTCTGCTTTTTTATCTTTCTTACAAGTTTAAGTACAAGAAGATCATTCTTTTTCAGATCTTTAGTATTGAATGACTTTAAAATATTCTGATTTCTGACTTTAAAATAAATGAATATAATACAGAATAAGCCGCATAATGTAGAATCATCATGCTGATACTGAGTTCTGTTCATTTTAAAATATATACAATAGCGGTGTAAGAATTTCATGATTGGTTTTGGTACTTTTCTTCCGAGACTATCAAAGTAAAATCCTCGTCTCTTGTTATCGATGAAGATGACAACCCAATGGGATCCTCCAGAGGCTGATGGACTCAGGTTCACGATGAGTGCTGCAGGATGTTTTACTTGTACAGGTAAGGTATCAATGGCATAGATTCCTGTCACTACACTGGCAGTTTTACAGTCTTTGAGAACAAGTTGCAATAGATCATCAGTCCACATGATGTTCAGGTTTCATCAAGATATACTGCGACAAATCAAAGTAATTGAGGTAATTGGCGTACTGCCAAGCGTCTTTTAATTCACAGCGATATTTTCCAAATTGATGAAGGTAATGTGCACAAGTCCTTATAGGGAATGATAATTCACTGGATTTCGGACACTGCAGATCTTCGAGATTATTAACAGTTCTTTCAAGAATTGTTTCAAGAAACTTTTGGCGTCTTCTTCCATGAGTATACAGGGATCCAATGTGCTCCGTATACTTGATCACAATACTTTTAAGTTCCTGGTAGGGGATGTCTCCATGATTCCAGTCCAGACCAAAGACGTGGCGAGACAGGTATTCATTGCTGAATCGAAGTCCCAGGCTCATTTCGGTGATGGGAAAGGGATTCTTGAAGATCCAAGACTGGCAGCTGCTCAAATCTACATTCACGATGGCAAGTTCCTTTACGACGAGACCTTCCTCTTCTTCTCCTTGATCGAAGGCCGAAAATTGGATGATGCCCCTCATGGTATCCGACGGATGAATAATGCAAGCAGTTCATTACACCCTCTTTTGTACATGTACTGGCAAAATGTAGAAGTACCCAAGTTACCTTAGATTAGAAGACGGGGCATGATTCACTTAGATGGTATTGTCGGTATAAATGTTGCGATCTTTGTCGATTTGAATGAGGGAATCAAATTGAGCATAGACAATGCAGGTGATGGAATCCTGCAGAGCTTCACTGAAACCTATTTTCAAGTTGACAGGCGCATCTCTGACAACATCCCAAGTGGAGTCGTCCAGCGCATTGGTGGGAGATAGAATAAATGGGAAAAGAGTATAACCTCTAGGATATTCATTGAAAGTAATGGTATGTCCAGCATTTTGATGGAATATGCCGGTGCCAGAAAACAAGGTATAATAACTTTGAGTATATAATTGATTTGCGAAATCGGGAGTTAATGGAGTGGGAGGGTAAAATTTTGAACCAACTTGAACCTGGAGATTATTAAGATTAAAGTGTTGGAATTGAAAGGGATTCTCATGGTATTGTCCATTGAATGCTGTATTTGAAACGAAGCCAATCACAAGACCCTTTGGCACATTACCCAGGAATATATTGTCTAGATTGTGGGAGGTTACACCTTGAGGAATGGTATGCACGCGTGTCTCTACGCGTGTCAAAGGCAATTTTGCAGTATCTTTAATCATATAGCTATTTAACTGAAGTGCTAAATCAGCAGAGATATCCATACGACGTACGTATAATATAGCTTTCTCCAATTCGAGTTTAAACCCAGCATTTTGAGCGGCCATTAAGCAAAAGGAATCTTTGCTACGATATAATTTAATACGAAGAGTAACTTTATTGGGAAGAATACGTTCGATTCCGGCAATGTCTGTGAAAAGTCTACCATACATTTCAAACGGGGAGCTTCCAACAATGAAAGCACCACGGTTTTGAAATCCTGTGTTTGCATTACCTAGAGTATTAAATTGCCCTGCGGTATCTTTGTGCCATAGTGCAGTAGTTAGATGAGTATTTGCAGCATCCTCGGAATAATTGAGTAACGTTTCCAGATAGGCACGATAAGGATATGTTCCATTGGAAGATGAAATTAATTTATCATTTAAGGAAATATCAATTTGACTGAAGAGGGAATGCATGAAATTGTTGATGGGTGCAACAATATCGCCTGCAACGGCAGGTGGTCCTGCTTGTGGTGCTTGTAGATTACCTCCATTTGCAGTAACTACTTTACATTTCACATAAAGATAGATATGTGCAGGATGAATATATTCTGCAGTGTCTCCAGGAATGACAAATTCAATGGGTCCTTCGGATGTGAGGGTGGAAATGGGTCGATATTCAACCATACGCGAAGACTCAATGGCTGTTTGAGTCATGGGTACTGAGACCAAATCAAATTCATTGGTACAGCACTCTTTACTTCCGGGTGTAAGGAATGACATATTTCCTAGCTAAAGATATCCCTTGGTTTACCAGAACGT